>SOPF01026643.1:0-163118 GCA_012979155.1 Hypericum perforatum | reverse complement strand
AGAAGTCATCCATGAAGATTTCCATAATCTTCTCGTTCATCTCCCAAAAGATAGACTCCATGCAACATTGAAATATTGCTGGGGCACAACTTAATCAAAAAGGTATTCTGTGATATGCAAAAATACCGAAGGGACATGTGAAAGATGTCTTTTCTTGGTCTTTGGGATATATTGCAATTTGGTTGTAACCAGAGTAATCGTCTAAAAAGCAATAATAAGAATACCCTGCTATCCTCTCCAATATTTGATCAATAAATGGAAATGGGAAATGATCTTTGTGTGTGGTGTCATTCAATTTTTGGGTAATCAATGCATACTCTCCATCCGGTCATAGTTCTTGTTGGAATGAGCTCCCCTTCCTCGTTGATCACAACTCTCATTCCCCCTTTCTTGGGAACACAATGTATTGGGCTAACCCATTCACTATCCGAGATTGGATAGATAATTCCTGCATCGAGGAGTTTTATCACTTCTTTCTTAACAACCTCCTTCATATTAGGATCAAGTCTCCTTTTTCAGTCTACTCTTGGCCTCGCTCCATCCTCGATGTGAATGTGGTGTATCACAATTTCTGGGCTTATACCCTTGATATCGGATATTTGCCAAGCAATGGCTTTAATCCGTTTGTTCACAACTGTGAGCACTTTCTCTTCTTCTTTCTTAGTGAGCTTATTCGATATAATAATCGGTAATCTCCCTCCATCAATTAAAAAAGCATATCTCAGATGCGAGGTTAGCTCTTTCAGTTCTAAGGAAGGAGCTTTTACAATGGAGGATGGAGTATGATATTTCAAGTGAATTTCGAGCTCCTCAAGTAGACCTTTCTTGTCAATTTCCTCCTTAACTTCTTCCACAATATCCTCATCTTCTTTCTCTAGTTCTTTATCATCAATTCTAGAGATGTTCTCTTTGCAGAACTCAAGGATACACTCATTTACAACATTAATTTTCATGCACATCCCTTCATCAAGAGGATGGCGCATTACACTTGTCATATTAAACTCAACTGTCTCGTCTCCAATTTTGAGCACCAATTTACCATTATGCACATCTACCAATGCATGTGCAGCGTTGAGAAAGGGTCTGCCATAAATCAGTGGATAGTTCTTGTTCTCAGAGAAATCCAGAACCACAAAGTCAACTGGGATGATGAACTTGTCAATCTTCACCAGGACATCCTCAACCACACCGAATGGTTTCTTAATTGTTTGGCCTACCAACTAGAGAAGCATGGAAGTTGGTTTAACTTCACACAAACCTAATTTTTGAAATGTAGACAAAGACATCAAGTTGATACTTGCGCCTAAATCACAAAGACATTTTGGAAACTTGGTTTCACTAATAAAATAGGGAATTATAAAACTCCCCGGATCTTTTAGCTTCATCGGAAGATTCTTTGAGATTAGAGAGCTACAATTAGTCGTAAGGGTAATTGTCTCTCCATCTTCCCATTTCATCTTCTTAGTGATGCGTTCCTTTAGAAACTTGGGGTAGTATGATACTTGATCTAGCATCTCTAGGAAAGAGACGCTAATCTGAACGTTCTTCTTTTTCTCCATGAAATGGAGAAATTTTTCATCCATCCCTAACTATTGCTTTACCTTATGAGGATAAGGAAGAATTGGGACCATTGGTGGTAGTGGTACATAAACTTCTGCCTCCTCCGCAACTTCTTCTTTGCGGGACCTTTTCCCTCAGAATTTCTTCCTTTGTATCCTTGTTGAGACTTTCCACAACACTCTCCTTAGCCTTCTCTTTGACTTTTTGAGAAGCTAATTCCTTGCTACTTCTTAAGGTGATTGCATTAACTTGGCCTCGAGGATTTACTTCAGTAGAACTTGGGAGAGAGCCAGATGCTCTATGTGCATTTTTCATTGCAATTTCCTCAAGTTGTACTTCCATGTTACGCATAGTAGTAGCTTTCCCTTTAAAAAACTGTTCTAAATTGTTCTGTCTTGCTTCCTGTGCTGCTAATGCCTTCAAGATTTGACATTGGTTGTTGGATGAGTCTCTCGTTTGTTGAATGAACTTCTCAACCTTTTCAAATATGTCCTCAAGTGCTACCATTCTTTCTCCCAAGAACCCACGTGGTTGAAAACCAGGTGGTCCTTATTGTGAGGCGTGTAAAGGCAATCCTTTATCAGGAATGATCGCCATACTATCATCGTGGTTTCTTTCTTTCCATGAGAAATTAGGGTAGTTTCTCCAACCAGAATTATAAGTAGAGGAATATGGGTTGTTTACCATTCGATTTCCTCCTTGTCCTTTACCACTCACAAAGTTGACCTACTCTATAGATTGGCTCATCATCGCACATTGACTAATCTCGTGGCTAGAGTTGCCACAGGCTTCGCAATGTTGTTGTAAAGCAATAGCATCAACTTTGTTTAGAGTCAATTCACGCAATTGTTTTGCCATCAAGTCTAACTGTGCTTGAAAGATGAGGAAGAATCAAGTTCAATAATTCCTCTTCTCTCACTCCGCTCAGTTACCTCCCTTAACTCTTCTAATGAGTTGTTTCTTTCTCTCATTTGTGATTATCCTATTTGTTGTTGCCAGCTCTTCCAAAATATGGTGGGCTTTATCCCTTTCCTTTCTCAAAAAAGTTTCAATTAGACGCTGAACCAATGTTTCCCATAGTTGTTGGCGACGTGCTAAAATAAAAAAGTCTTAAGAAGAAACTCCTCAGATAAACCATGGTGCGGGCATTTACGTTTTTAATTCCTTAAATCTCTCCCACGTTTCACTCAAAGACTCTCCTTCATATTGTTCAAAGTTTGTTATCTACTTAATGAGCTTGTTAGCCATTGTTCCCCTTTCCTTCACAAAGCTCTAAGCCGCCCTTGTCAAGTCTTGCTATTTGTTTGTCCAACACTCAGCTTTATTTTACTTCTGTCTGTCTGGTCTGGTGTGCGCCAGCTTCAAGTGGCGTGTGCCAGGTCTTCACAATTTCCTTCTTTGAGTGCATCTAGTCGTCTAAGTGGATGGTTGTCTAAGTAATGACTACTTGGCGTGCACCATAGAAGGATGACATGTGCCAGCTTCTCGTGATAAACATTCCTTGGCATTGCGACTTCCTTCGCGTCCATACCTTCGTGTGTCGCTCGAACGTCATCCACTTCTCCTCAAAGATGCTCCTAAAAACAAGCAAACTTAATGAAAAATAATAAACGTAACATAAACACACAATGAACGAAAACTAATACTAAGACAACTAAAACATAACTAAATTAACCTAAAATACTAAGAACAATCAACTAAAAGGACACTAATAATGAGTATTTTTGACATTCATCAAGCTTCCACGATGTTATCATAACCCTAAAGATCTCCAACTAGTGATCTAGAAAATGAATAAGAAAGGATGGTGAGACAAGTTTAGTGAGTAGATAATAAGCGTCATGAGATTAAGGAATAACAATGGGTCAAATTTAGTATCATATGAATTATAATACATAATAGTTTCATATGGTCATAACATACGTAATATGGAACATAAGAGCTAGGAGCCATGCATTACTTTACAATATAAGGCATAAATGTTACACAAGCATAAATGCAACATAAACATAAGTCATATGCGCATAGACACACCAAAAGAGCAAGTCACATGCATACGCCCCAAAGGCTTAATGCATACCACATACGGTCCCAAAGACTTTATAAAGATAATCATAAACATGACATCATACAAGGCTCATAACCATATGGAATAATAATAGAAATAATTGCGAACTATTATTCACAAATGAAGGTCTTTCAAGGAAACAGGATCAATGACGGAGTAATCATATAATAGCTCTAAGAAACAAGGCATAGCTTATTCACTTTCCAGTTTTAAAATAACACGGAATATAAATAGCAATAGAAAATAGTATTTTTTGTGAACCCATTATCCACTCACCTTAACTTTCTCCAAGTACGTAAATCTTAAACTTCCTTAGACGAATCAGCTTGTTGGTTGTCCACTTCTTTTCCTAAGAACATATAAATACTATGTAACTATACTATATTCAAAGAATCATAATCATACTTAAAAGAGGTCATGGTAGCCCCTATACATACCAAAATCTTACTCAAAATTAACCAAATAACCTCCTTTCAACAATTCCATCAACACTTTCACACATCTCCATCAACATACTCACATAATCATATATCCTTACTTTCACATTATCACCAATCCACAAAACCACCAAAATAGGACTCCTCTGTTTGTCCTTTATCATATAATATCTAAAAATTACATCAAAATTCAACACAACCAACTCACCAAGCTATTCTCCACAAACCTACTCCAATCGGAGGCCTTAATCAGTCGACTAAAGTAAAACTAGTCTACGGAATTCAATGCTTCTCCAAATCAACAAAGTAAATATATTTTGGAATAGGGAATTCTGTCCTCTAAAACTTTGTAGACAACCACAAAGTCTAATTTTGAGCCTAAACCTACTTACCACACGGTTCTTCCTCGACCTGCCTATTTCTTCTTCTTTCTCCTCCTTGCTTCTTTCTCTTTCTTCTTTTGGTTTTGAGAGTTTATCTTGTGTTTATTCTTGTCCTAAAGTGTACTGAGGGATTTACATAGCTCTTGGATGAATTCTCCTCAAGTCTATCTCGTCTCCTAACCTCAAATAAGAAAATTACACATCACTCATCGTAATTGGCTACCTATCTCACATCCAGTAACATATCAGAAAATTCAAGCTTAATTTTGACCTTCTTCCACTAACAATATTGATGAGTGTGAAAACACTCATCTTTTGTATGTGTTTTTAGAGTCTTTTTGCCTTTGTTTCTTTTGTTAGTATTGGAAATGCATGGTATTAATGTGAATATCGTGCATTGTCCATTTTCGTGATGTCTTTTGAGTTTTATTGTGTTTTCCTTGATTTCGTAGGTTTTGGAGTGCTAAATGGCGGTTTTGGATGCGCCATGCTTCATCAAATGCAATTGGGCCTGTCGGGAAGGAAGGACAAACAACTATGGGTCGTGGGCTTTTGACGAGGATTGACCTCTAGAGACTAACACGGTGATAACTTTCGCATACGGCATGCAATGGAGGCAAGTGATGTGGCGTTGAAAAGAAGACATCCAAGGCTACAACTTCATCTCTAAGGGTCTTCGTCCATTTCGGAGTCTAAGATGGTCCAAAATCGTGTTCAACGTCAGAGTCCGAATTTGGTGATTTTCCTCCCGAGTGGGCCGAACTTGGAGGCAAAATTTGGGCCCAAGATGATTGCTTGGCCCAATTCGTGACTACCACAAGGAGAGGAGAAATGAGAGATTTAGGTGCATTTTAACTCTTATGAAGGGACAAGGAGATATTAGGAAGGGACAACTTTGTATTATATGATACTTTAGACATACTTTGATTTTCACTTTATTTTCCTCCATCTTTTCATTATTGTTGATTGGCAAGAAGAACTTGAAAGGGAGGAAGAAGGAACTTAGAAGAAGAAGATCATCAAGGAAGCTTACTCTCTCCATTTTCTTGTTTAAGATTTTATGGTTTTGGTTTGAACTATTGAAGGTACTTTTTCATTGTGTTCTCATCTTGTAATAGTTAAGTTGACTTTGTGTTTCTATGTTCATCTTCTTGTTATTTATGGTTTGATCTTTGGATGAGTTTGTGAGTTCATACATCAAGAGTGACAACCTTGATTCAATTCATAAATCCTATCCGATTATTGTGAATTAATATCGTTGATTTGATCTAGGATTGACAATCCTATGTTAATTAAATGGTATTGAACTTAGTAGCTTTAAAATCATCACCCAATCAAGTTACTTAATTTGCTTAACTTAAGAGATTCAAGGATCTATAATCCAGTACTTAGCAAAATAAATTCACTAGTCCCTGTGGAGACGATCCTACATATCACTATATTACTTGTGCGACCATGTTCTCTTGCACGTGTTTGTGAGTCGAGTTTGGACGCATCAAGTTTTTGGCGCCGTTGCCGGGGAAGAGTTTGAATTAGTTATTATTAATATTGGATAAAGTTTTCTTGATATTGAGATTAAGCATTGTTACAATCCTTGTTTATCACTACACTTGATCCTGTTTGTCGAGTTTTTAAGTGCAGTGAGAATACAGAAGGTGAATGCCACATACTCGTCGTGAAAACCAACCTCTTCTTAGCAAGATTCAGAGATCGAACGAACCATTTGACAAATCAGAAGGAGAAATCTACACACGGACGAGATGGCAGAGCAACAAATCGTTAACATTCCAGTTGACAACATGAGGAGAAAATCACACCCTAGATTGACTAATCTTAGGTCAAGTATTACATATCCAACTGTTGAGGCTAATAATTTTGAGCTCAAGAATAATCTTATTCAAGCAGTTCGGCAAGATCAGTTTGGTGGATTGCCTTTTGAAAATCCAGCAAAGCATATTCAGACATTTGAAGACCATTGCTCAACGGTCAAGTATAATGGTGTCTCGCCAGATGCCATTAAACTTCGCCTTTTCAAGCATAACCTGAAGGATGATGCTAGAGAATGGGTTGACTCATTTCTTGAAGGCACCTTCACTACTTGGGATGAACTTGCAAACAAGTTCTTAGAGAAGTACTACCCACCAGGTAAAACTACTCAATTGTGCAATAAAATTTCTCAATTTAAACAGCATGGTGGAGAATCTCCTCATGAGGCCTGGCATCGATTCAAGGCTCTCCTACGCGATTGTCCACATCATCAAATTCCTGAGTGGATGATCATTGAAACTTTCTACAATGGATTTGAGCCACAAGTCTGTGTCAACTTAGATGTAGCAGCTGGAGGAAACCTAACAGAGAAAAAAGAAACTGATGGCCTCTGCATTATCGAAGCAATGGCTACCAATAATCATGAGTGGGGTGAGCGAGCTAAAAGACGAAAGGTTGCTAGTGTGTAGGACAATAATGAAATAGTTGTACTTAAGGCAAAAGTTGCAGCCCTTACACAAGTAGTCAGAACTGCTTTTGCACCATCAGTCGCATCATCATCCCAGGTTTGCGAGATTTGCACTGGATCACATAGTACTGATACTTGCTCTTTCATTTCTGAACTTGTGAATTATGTGGGAAATACTAACAGAAATAATGATCCTTATTCTGCTTCGTATAATCCAGGTTGGAGAAACCACCCAAATTTTTCAAGGAAGAATAATGCAGGTCAACAGGTATTTCAACAGCCGCAACCACCTTTCGGAGGTGGTAATAGCCAACATTCCAGTTAACCCTCCATCAAAGAAGATAACCATGGAGGAAGAAGAAGAGCTACGAGTAAATCCTCCTACCATGGTTAAGGATAAGCCTGTCGAGGAAGTGGCTAAAAAGAATCTAGAAAGGAAATATCCTCCTCCACCTTTCCCTCAAAGGCTAAACAAGCAAGCTTCACATCCAAGCTACCACAAGTTCCTGGATTTGTTCAAAAATCTTCACATCAACATCCCACTCCTTGACGCATTTGAGCAGACGCCCTCTTATTGGAAATGGATCAAGGAGTTCATTTCAAAGAAAAAGAAGATTGATGACTTTGAAGTTATTCCATTGACCAGGGGCTGCAGTGCAGTCTTGACCCAGGATCTTCCTCAGAAAATGAAGGATCCTGGAAGTTTCACAATTCCATGTACCATTGGCGATCAGATCTTCAAGAAGGCACTTATTGACTTAGGCTCCAGCATCTATCTTATGCCTTTCTCAGTATTTCAAAAGCTTGGATTAGGAGATATGAAGTCCAGGTCGATAGTACTCCAGCTTGCCGACAGGTCAGTGACTAGGCCAAAGGGAATAGTGAAGAATGTGCTTGTGAAGGTAGACACCTTAATCTTCCCAGTTGATTTTATTATCATGGAGATGGAAGAAGACCGTGATGTTTCACTTCTCCTTGGCCGTCCATTTCTTGCTACTGGGAAGACTAGCATAGATGTGGAAAAAGGGGAGTTACAATTCAAAGTTTGTGATGATGAAGTTGTTTTCAATGTTTTTGAAGCTGCAATGTAATAACCGTAAAACTTTGTTAAATATTTCTAAAAATTGTAATTGTGGTTAGGTAATTTACCAAGTAGTGATAAATAATTTACCATTATGTTTGACCTAGAAGCTAGGGTTATCAATATTTCATTTTAAAGGGAGGCATAAGCCGTCATAGGAGGAGGCACAAATATTTCAAAAATCTTCCTCAAGCTCGTGTAAGATTTGTCAGTCGATTTCGCTTGAGATGTGAAGTTGAGTTGATTAAAAGAGATTATAACATGTCGAGATAAGAAGTAAGTCGGTTTCTGTCTTATCTTGTATTGAGTTTAATAATCATGTATTTATTATTATGTGATTTGTTTACAATTTTTTGTCTCAGGATATAAATTAACCTGGGTGTATTATTCTCGATAAATGTGTGTGTAAACTGTGAGTTAGATCTGTGAGTGTAAACTGTGCTATTTGAATATGTACTATGCATTAATTCAGTGGGTGTAAACTGTGGGTATAAAGTATTTACTATTAGGGATAAATAATTAATTGAATATGATCTGGGCATTTATTTAGTGGATGTAGACGTAGGAAATGTTCATAATAAAGTGGTATGAACTCAGTGAACTGCATAACTTAAATTTAGTTGTACAAGGTTCATGAATTACATATCATAGGGATTAGACTACAAGGATTTAAATTTTGGAATGAATTTAGCTATAGAGGGTTTACGTATACCTGGATCTGTACATAAGTATATTACACGACTTTAGTGAATTCCAAGAATGATTTTTGGTTTTATATGGGCTTCATTGATTTGTAGATTATAAACCTGAGTTTGGCGCGGCAACTTTTAAGGCACGGTTAAGTCAAACCACTTCTTATGATTAATGCGTGTCACATTTGTATGTGTTTTATACCTTGTTCGATGTGATTTCGTAGTTGTTAAACGTAAGTGAATTCTGTCTTTGTTACGTGATTGTTATGTTGTTCTGAATTGTTGACTGTGTATGTGATTGAATTCTGAAATTTCGGATTGGAAATTGATGATTTGAATTTTGGATTTATTGACCTTGGATATGTGAATCGGATCTTGGATGTGTGATTGCTTTTGAGTTTGGTACCTTTGGATTATTGATGGTTGGATTCGGATTGTCAGAATTTGGATATGTGATTGATATGATTTATGGCATGCAGGATTGTCTCATACCTATTGGGACCTGTAGTTCGCACATACCGTTTAAGGGGCTACCGGGTAACCCGAGGTATGTGTGATCAAATGGACAGGGAGTATGTAGACTATCTGGACTCGTGGAGGGAATACCCTTCCATCTATTGGGCCTGCCTTGCAGGAATGGTTTGGGTATTTATTTGTGCCCCACGAGGATCCCGTCATGATAAGTGAGGACTCCGGAGCTCCAAAAGTGAATGTGTTAGTTGGCTAAGTTAGTTGGATAGGTAATCTCAGTTTTAGTTTTGTAAAGTTTGATTGTGGACTTGTGTTCGTAACTTTGTTATTATGTGATTTTGTACATGCTCAGATTTGCCAAATTTAAATTAATGATATCTCTCTCATGCGTATGCCTTTATTTGTAGAGTCTTATTGTATATGGTTTAATTTGAAATATGTGATATAGTTGCATGTATAAGTTGTGCATTTTTACCAACTTACTGAGATGCGTATCCTCATTAATGTGCGCTGCTATCTCAGATAATTCGTAGTCAGACTAGAAGCAAGAACTAGAGGCGAGAATATGCATTTCTAGACAATTAAACTACTTTAAGATTCCATGTTTTCCTTTGGATGTAAGACTCATTTAAATTTGAGAATGCCTTACGGAAACCTTTACTCCGTGGCGGTTGTCACGTTTATTTTTCGGGGCGTGACAATTTAAATGGTATAAGAGTATTTTATATAAAAAAAATATATTATAAAGAAATCGAAACATACATTAAGACGTTGAGGTCGGATGAATTACTTCGGTAGATTACTTGAGGTTTGGGGGTGAGGATTTGCCAATGTTGATTTTTTATTAGGTGAATTTTTGTTTAGTTTATTGTGTTTTAAGGTTTAACTCTTTGTATGGTTATGAGAGTTACCTATGTATAAATGTGACAAGGTTTGGTGATTACTATATAAAAAATTATAATTATAATTTAGATGAAATATGTGAAGTGGATGTAAGCCACTAATAAATTTATAGTGAGCCAATTTTTATATTACGTCATGGGTGTTTTTTTAGATATTGTGAGTGAGTATGGATTGTTAATGCAAATAAGGTTTAAATGTTACTGTGTACTTTCAAAAAAAAAAAATAATAATAACGACAATAATTCCTTAGATGTTGTAACTCGACCATTTTTTCCCCTGTATACTTCGGTGTTCTATTCTTATGGCTGTGTAATTGCAACGTTGTTTTGCCCTGTGCAAACTCATTGAATTACTTCTTTGTAATATACTTGGGTTCTTAAATAATAACAATTAAGAAAAATGCATTTTACAATGAGTATGGACTTGACATTTGTGCTATAGAGATAGGTTTGGCTTCCGTATAATTATAGTAGTTTACCCTTGTAATGCTGGAATATAATGTGTAGGGGTTAAACCTACTGTATATATTATATGTTTATATTAGTTTGAAGATATCTGAAGTACTATTATATGTCTTCATTTTTCATGTTAGATTCACGGATATATATATATATATATATATATATATATATATATATGATTTTTTTTGTCCTTGTGATTTTACGATTTTTAAATTCCATGGCCTAATTTACTATTTTTTTATGGGTATAATTAATTGTATGTAGTAAGGTGGTCTAGTTGTATATGTATTGTTGAATTGGTGTAATACTTTATCTTGAATTAAATTTTGGAGGAAAAAAAATCATATATTCGATCAACCTCTTAATAGCAAGAAAAATATTATAAATTATTCGGTGTAGACAATAACTATAAAGTACATGAAACTTGTTATGAAGTTGGGTAGCGAAGTTAGTTACTGGCTTATTCATTTGCTTCATTGAGGTCCTGCTTTATCTCTAGTATCATTTATTTGATGTCACTATTTGGTGTACGATTGTGTTCATATATAACTCACTTAAAGGTGAATCGTGAATCATACTTTTGTGACCTCGTGGTTTATTGTGTCAAGTTCTTGTGGTAGATTTTAATTAATAAATGAACATTCTTGGGGTAAAAAAAAGAGACTAATATAGCGTGTCTTTTTGAACCATGTTGCATGATTCACATGGCTTAAAGCAAGAGAGAGAGAGAGAGAGATAAAGTTATAAGTGCAAAAAAAAAATTCACAAACCATTCATATTAATGTGTTGTATGAATTCTGCATGTTTAATGGTTTACTTGCTATATTGATGATCTAGTTTAGTTGGAAATTTATTTTATTTTGTTTTGTTTTATATTGTGTTTTGTATCGACGTTTATGTAAAAATTTCAATTTGACTACTTATACAGATTCATAAGTTGGTTTTGATTTTTCCATGTTTGCTCCCTTGAGATTGATTTTGAACAATTCAAACTCTATTTGATTTGATGCTCCTATTACTGTCTTTTCTTTTGGCTCCTTGCTTTCACCTAGGGATCTGATTATTGGGTTTAAGGAAGTTAATTATATGAAATTGAATTGGATCAAAGAAATGAGTTAGCTTTTGGATCGTAAATGTAAAAGAGGTTTCTTTTCCTTGATGTTAGGTTAGGTTTTAAATGATATCTTGGATTCTGAGAGACAGTCACATTAGACCTCATATATTTTTCACTTTTTTATAACTACAAGAAAAATTTTGAAGTACAGTATTTAAATAGTCGTAATTTAAATTTAGTTATCTCATGCATTGTTCCATATATTCATTGAATACTCATGATGAAACCATATATTTAGTATGCCATTAATATTGTAGCTCAACGATAAAGTAGTTCTTGTCTTACTAATATGTCTCCTTGAATTAGATTGTTTTAGGATTCATATTTATCTCATACATGTTACTCGCAATTTGACTAAAATAGAGAAGAGAATGGGTGATGAGATATATTTTAGATTTCATGACACACTCATCCTGATATAGTTTGCTGGAATTCAGTTTTCTTTCCCTTCTCCTTTTGGCTGTTATGGAACAAAGAGTGAGATCTTGGATTGAGTTTTTTTTGGTGTTATAGCTTAATTGAGATTAAACTTTGTCATGTTTCATGTCTTACCACACATAGAGTTGCCAGATCGATTGCAGTTAACCCTTGTTAAAAAAAATAAATCCTTAATTTTTAACAAAAGGCACACATAAGGTTTTAACTTACTTGCACTCAACTTGCGCTACCTTAGAGATCTACTACTTTTGATTGTTGAACCAGTTTGATTTACTGCTTGAATGCCATATGTTTAAATTGTTGGAGCGATATTTATTATAACTTGGTTCTGTCTTGATTGAGATAAAATTTGTTGACATACTTTTATTATAATATTTTTAATTTATGATATTTTGGTATGTCGTGATTGATTTGATATACTATTAAGATTCTATTTAATATCTAAAATTTTATTATTGTATAAACGAGGTCTCATAGCTTCTTTTGTGCTCGAAGTGTATTTTGGATACATGCTATGAAAAATGTAGGGGGTTGAGTTGGGATCATATGAGCTATGGAACATAGATTCAAAGTTCTTAAAAAAAATTTGAGTATTGATTCGTTAAGGTATTCGGAGTTAACTATTCGAGAAGGACTTAGAGTTAAAAATTAGTATGTAACCAATTACTTTTGTTCTTTGTTGAGTTATAAGTTTGAGGACAAACTTCTTTTTAGGGGGAATAATGTAATAACCGTAAAACTTTGTTAAATATTTCTAAAAATTGTAAGTGTGGTTAGGTAATTTACCAAGTAGTGATCAATAATTTACCATTAGGTTTGACCTAGAAGCTAGGGTTATCAATATTTTATTTAAAAGGGAGGCATAAGCCGTCATAGGAGGAGGCACAAATATTTCAGAAATCTTCCTCAAGCTCGTGTAAGATTTGTCAGTCGATTTCGATTAAGATGTGAAGTTGAGTTGATTAAAAGAGATTATAACACGTCGAGTTAAGAAGTAAGTCGGTTTCTGTCTTATCTTGTATTGAGTTTAATAATCATGTATTTATTATTATGTTATTTGTTTACGATTTTTTTATCTCAGGATATAAATTAACCTGGGTGTATTATTGTCGATAAACGTGTGTGTAAACTGTGAGTTAGATCTGTGAGTGTAAACTGTGCTATTTGAATATGTACTATGCATTAATTCAGTGGGTGTAAACTGTGGGTATAGAGTATTTATTATTAGGGATAAATAATTAATTGAATATGATCTGGGCATTTATTTAGTGGATGTAGACGTAGGACATGTTCATAATAAAGTGGTATGAACTCAGTGAACTGCGTAACTTAAATTTGGTTGTACAGGGTTCATGAATTACATATCATAGGGATTAGACTACAAGGATTTAAATTCTGGAATGAATTTGGCTATAGAGGGTTTACGTTTACCTGGATCTGTCCATAAGTATATTACACGACCTTAGTGAATTCTGAGAATGATTTTTGGTTTTATATCGGCTTCATTGATTTATAGATTATAAACTTGAGTTTGGCGCAGCAACTTTTAAGGCACGGTTAAGTCGAACCACTTCTTATGATTAATGCGTGTCACGTTTGTATGTGTTTTAGACCTTGTTCGATGTGATTTCGTAGTTGTTAAACGTAAGTGAATTCTGTCTTTGTTACGTGATTGTTATGTTGTTCTAAATCGTTGATTGTGTGTGTGATTGAATTCTAAAATTTCGGATTGGAAATTGATGATTTGGATTTCGGATTTATTGGCCTTGGATATGTGAATCGGATCTTGAATGTGTGATTGCTTTCGAGTTTGGTACTTTTGGATTATTGATGGTTGGATTTAGATTGTGAGAATTTGGATATGTGATTGATATGATTTATGGCATGCGGGACTGTCTCATACCTAATGGGCCTTGTAGTTCGCACATATCGTTTAAGGGGCTACCGGATAACCCAAGGTATGTGTGATCAAATGGACAGGGAGTATGTAGACTATCTGGACTCGTGGAAGGAATACCCTTCCATCTATTAGGCCTGTCTTGCAGGAATGGTTCGGGTATTTATCTATGCCCCACGAGGATCCTGTCATGATAAGTGAGGACTTTGGAGCTCCAAAAGTGAATGTGTTAGTTGGCTAAGTTAGTTGGATAGGTAATCTCAGTTTCAGTTTTGTAAAGTTTGACTGTGGACTTGTGTTCATAACTTTGTTATTATGTGATTTTGTACATGCTCAGATTTGCCAAATTTAAATTAATGATATCTCTCTCATGCGTATGCCTTTATTTGTAGAGTCCTATTGTATATGGTTTAATTTGAAATATGTGATATAGTTGCATGTATAAGTTGTGCATTTTTACCGACTTGCTGAGATGCGTATCCTCATTAATGTGCGCTGCTGTCTCAGATAATTCATAGTCAGACTGGAAGCAAGAACTAGAGGCAAGAATATGCATTTCTAGACAATTAAACTACTTTAAGATTCCATGTTTTCCTTTGGATGTAAGACTCATTTAAATTTGAGAATGCCTTACGGAAACCTTTACTCCGTGGCGGTTGTCACGTTTTTTTTTTCGGGCGTGACGTGCAAGGTACCCTTCCACCGAGGACGACTGCTACAGGATTGATGTCATTGATGAGATTATGCTTAATATAGATGCTGTCATTGAGAATGAATTGGAGGAAATCCAAGTACCATATCTGGAGCAAGCATCATGGGTACGCACAGCTGAATCATTAGAATTGGACGACACACAAAGGCCCAAGTTACAAGCATCCATCGTCACACCTCCAGAAGTAGAACTCAAGACACTACCTAGTCATCTCAAGTATGCCTATCTAGGTGAGGGAAGTAAGCTGCCAGTTATTGTCTCTACTTCTCTAAGCCAAGAATAAGAGTAAAAACTTCTCATGGTGATTGGAAGACATAAAGAAGCCATTAGTTGGACACTTGGTGATGTTATGGGCATTAGCCCTTCCTTTTGTCAGCACAAGATTATTTTGGAGGACGAGTTCAGCCCATCTGTAGAAGCTTAGCGCAGGTTGAAACCAAAGCTGAAGGAGGTAGTGAGGAATGAAGTGATCACGTGGTTGGATGCCGATATCATTTATCCAATCTCTGATTCCAAGTGGGTAAGTCCTAATCAATGTGTACCAAAGAAAGGAGGGATTATAGTTGTCCCTAATGAGAACAATGAGCTAATCCCTACACGGATGGTAGTTTGTCAGCACGTTTGCATTGATTTCTGGAAATTGAATAAGGCAACTCGGAAGGATCATTTTCCATTGTCGTTTATTGATCAAATGCTAGACAGATTAGCAGGTCATGTTTATTAGTGCTTCCTGGATGGATATTCTGGTTATCTGCAAATCACAATCGCTTCAGAAGACCAAGAGAAGACTACATTTACATTTCCTTATGGCACTTTTGCTTTTTGCAGGATGCCATTCGGACTTTGTAATGCACCTGCCACATTCCAGCGATGTATGATGGCCATTTTCTCTGACATGGTCGAGCATCAAATAGAGATCTTCATGGATGATTTCTCGGTATTTGGTAATTCATATGAGGAGTATCTTCTAAACTTGGACAAAGTACTTGAGCGATGCAAGGAAACCAACCTGGTCTTCAATTGGGAGAAGTGTCATTTCATGGTCACTGAAGGAGTGGTTTTAGGCCATAAAATATCAAGTGGAGGGTTGGAAGTTGATAAAGCCAAGTTAGAAGTCATCGATAAATTGCCCTATCCTATGACCGTTAAAGGTGTTCGAAGTTTTCTTGGCCATACCAGATTTTATCGGAGATTCATCAAGGATTTCTCCAAAATCACCAAGCCACTTTGTCAACTACCAGAGAAGGATGTGCCTTTTATCTTTAATAAGGCATGCAAGCTAGCATTCAAAACTTTGAAGAAGGCATTAGTTTCTGCACCGATCATTATATCACCAGACTGGGAGCTATCATTTGAGATTATGTGCGATGCAAGCGACTATGCGATTGGGGCGGTACTTGGCCAGAAGAAAGACAAAAGATTTCATGCAATCTACTATGCCAGTTGTACTTTGGACAATGCCTAGATCAACTATGCAACTACAGAGAAGGAATTCCTTGCAGTGGTATTTCCTCTCGACAAGTTTTGAGCCTACCTGCTTGGAAGTAAAGTGATTGTGTACACGGATCATGCTGCCATTCGTTACCTTTTCAATAAGAAGGACGCAAAGCCAAGGCTCATTCGATGGATACTCCTACTCCAAGAGTTTAACATTGAGATTCGGGATCGTAAAGGCACAGACAAACTAGTTGCTGATCATCTTTCATGCCTTGAGAATCCATTGGTAACATCTTTTGAGCCAATTAATGAGTTTTTCCCTGATGAGCAACTATATGTATTAGATGTGGTTTCAATTCCATGGTATGCTGATATAGTGAACTATCTTGTGAGTAACATCATGCCTTTTAACATGTCTTCCGACAAGAGGAAAAGATTTTTGCATGATGTCAGGTTCTATGTATGGGATGAACCCTATCTTTTTAAACAAGGGAAAGATCAGTTTTTGCGAAGATGCATACCTCAAGAAGAGCAAGAGCTCATTCTCCATTATTGTCACAACTTCCCTTATGGAGGCCATTTTGCTGGTGAACGCACAGCCGCCAAGGTTTTACAGAGTGGATTCTACTGGCCTACACTTTTTAAGGATGCCGCAGCATTTGTAAAGAAGTGTGACCACTGTCAGAGGACAGGTAATATCTCTCGTTGTCATGAGTTACCACTGCATGGAATAATTGAAGTTGAGATCTTTGACGTATGAGGCATAGACTTTATGGGACCCTTTGTACCATTCGACCATAACCTATATATCCTTCTGGCGGTTGATTATGTGTCAAAGTGGGTCGAAGCAGTGGCACTTCCAATGAATGATGCTAATGTGGTAGTTAAGTTCTTGCAAAAGAACATCTTCAGTCGATTTGGAACTCCCAAGGTGCTCATCAGTGATGGAGGTAAGCATTTTCGAAACAATCTTCTTGTAAATGCACTAACAAAATATGGGGTTACGCACAAGATTGCAACAGCTTATCACCCTCAGACAAGTGGCCAAGTTGAAGTTTCCAATAGGGAAATCAAGCACATCCTCGAGGTCACGGTGAACCCATCACAGAAAGACTGGTCCGGCAAGCTAAATGATGCACTGTGGGCATACAGGACTGTATACAAGACCCCCATTGGGATGTCACCGTACTAGTTGATTTATGGAAAAGCTTGCCATCTTCTAGTCGAGCTTCAGCACAAGGCATATTGGGCACTGCGTCGGTTGAACTTCAACCTTGACAAAGCTGGTGAGAAAAGAATATTACAACTTGAGGAGCTCGATGAATTTCGTCTAAGAGCATATAAAAATGCCAAGCTCTACAAGGAGAGAACTAAGAAATGGCATGACAAGAAGATTGTTCATCGAGAGTTTTACGCAGGTCAACAGGTGCTGCTATACAATTCATGCCTCAAACTTTTCCCCGGAAAGCTGAAGTCTAGGTGGACCGGACCCTACACGGTAGTCACGGTTTCTCCTCATGGAGCAATCCAAATCCGAAACGCCGATACACAGGAGGAATTTAAAGTCAATGGACAGCGTTTGAAGGCATATCTCAGCCACCAATTTGACCAGGAAAACAGCCACGGCCATGGCATTGAAAACCCACGAAAGTGGGAATTCTCGGAAACTTAAGTTGCCTTTAATTTCAATCATTTTTTTTAAAAAAAAATTCGAAAAAAAGGCAGCCATGGCCGTGGCTTTTAATAACCATGAAAGTGGTTTTCCACGGAAACATGGCAACTTAAGTTGCCTTGCATTTAATTTTTTTTTTGTTTCTTTCAAAAAAAAATCAAAAATCAGAAAAAATAAAATAATGCCACTTGACTTTGGGCCACGTTATTGTCGGCGACTTTTGCTTTCTTTCATTTTTTTTCCTTTTGTTTTTGTTTTTGTCTTTAAAAAAAACCAAAAATATTCTTACCTTTTTTTGTTTTCCACCGTAGCCATCTTCTTCCAATCCTCCCATTTTCTCATTTTCCCCTCTTGAACACTCCATTTTTCCTCTCCAAATCCTAATTTCCAATTTATCTCAATCTTCCAAATCAAGAACACCTTTTCCATATAACTCAATTCCTCTTCATCTTCTACCTTCCAAATCTAAGAACCAGAGCTAAAGATTCTTATGATAATACGGGACGATTAGGTAGTGACTCTTACCTCCGATTCCCATCCAACATAAATGCAACAGTTGCACAATCTGTGACATCCTCTGATCGATGGATGGAGGTGTTAAACATGATTAACATGCATAACCAAGCGCTAATGGCACGGATGGATACAATGGATTCTCGATTTGAGGGTATAGATAGGGAACTACGACATCAAGGGTATTACATCCGACAAATGGTTGAGCTATCGGGACACAATATTACTCCACCACTACCATCTCCGCCTCAACAAGATTGACCAGGGAGCACTCCGTTTCCTTTTTCTTTTATTTTTGTGTTTCATTTGTCTATGTTCTTGTGTGCTTGTCTTTTCGTGTTATTTCGTTGCTTTTTTTGTAATATTTATGTTTTATATGTTTATTTATTTCCTTTGTTTCCTTGTGGAATATTTGTGTACCTGTGATTTTTGTGTTTTTGTATGCGTGTTTTGAGATAAGTTTATTCATATCTTTGGTGATCTGGGTTCCGATTTTGAGCTCTTCAGGGTTAGATCTCCTTGATGCTTCTCAATGTATTGGATCATCTAAATAAAACTATCTCAAATTTGCTTTCTTTTTATGTTTAGGTGCTTATTAGTATCTTGTTTGTTCAATTTGAGGACAAAGTGTCTTCTAAGTATGGGGGAGGGTTCCATTGTGGAATCCATTATGTTTAGGTCCTTATGTAGGTTGTTTGTGCAAATAAAAGTTTTGGCATGAAATTTTCATAATTTGACCCCCTTCAAACATTTTTAAGCTTATTTTAGAAGATTGTCAGGTTCTTAGTTAGGAATTTAGCTAGAGTTCAATGATTAGGAATTGGTAGATTTCTCAAACTCGGTTGTTTAGGTAAGTGGTCTAGCTATTTAGATTAGACTAGAGGGTTTATGTGTGAACTTTGTGAGGAAAATTAAGCCGAAGGAGGAGACACCAGTCTTCAATTATTCATGAGGGGCATCCTTGAGTCTGGGTGATTGAGGTATCCTGCTAGTACTTGTTGTCGTCTCGGTTGCATAGGAGCAAAGTGTAGGGGGCAGACTTATTCCTTGACATTGAGCCTTGTACTTCTTAGAAAAAAAAATCCCTTGTTTTGACCATTTGAGCTTAACCTCAACAGTTGATTATCCTAGCCTAACCAAACTTAGCCTTCATTTCATCATTTCCCTTACCTTTGACTATTGAATTCTTGGACATGTTAGGGATGATGTAAATTGGATTTAGTTGGTAGGGTGGTGTGAATATGGTTTGAATTTTTGGGACTTTCATTATTAGAGTGGCTAAAACTGCGAAGCCTAGTGTTATGTGTTTTCATTTGTACTTTTGTGTATATAAATGTATAAAAAAGGGAAAAAAGGGAAAAACAAAGAAAAAAAAATGAAAAGCAAGAGAAAAAGAAAAAAAAAGTGATTTAAATTTGGCAAGTGTAGTGCTTCGCAGAAATTAGCATTTGGGTGAAATTGGGAAATTTGAGCAAATTGTGCTTGGTGAGAATGTTTAGAATAGACGAGTGACTAGTTTGTGTAAAGCATGTCCTTGAATTTGGTAGTTGAGCAGCTACATGATACCATCTCTCATATACCTTTGCCCAGTTACTACCTTTTTTGTTATATTTGTCCCCCGATCATTAGTGATTATGCGACCTTGAGATGCAACTTAGTAGGACGTAGGATGCTTTGAAATATACTGGCCAATTATGCGAGAGATAGGTAGTTGACCATTTACAAATTGAGTGAGAAACTTTCCGAATCCTTGTGAGTTTTACCCTCTAGTGTCTTTTACGTAGTTTTAACACTTTTCTAGACAATTGAGTAGAAGACATTTACTATTTCTAGTCTTGATGTTTTGGTTGATGAGCTAGCTTGGATTGGGGTGATCTTGTAATTTGAGCTTGGATTTTTTGAGGGGAGTTAAGTGGAGAATTTGACATGCCAAGTTTTTTTTGTTTGCTTGATTGTTTTCTTGTCTTTGTTGTGTTTTGTGTTTTGAGTCTTTTGTTTTTGGCTTGAGCATTGCTTGAGGACAAGCAATGATTCAAGTGTGGGGATGTGATGAGTGTGAAAACACTCATCTTTTGTATGTGTTTTTATAGTCTTTTTGCCTTTATTTCTTTTGTTAGCATTGGAAATGCATGGTATTAATGTGAATATCGTGCATTGTCCATTTTCGTGATGTCTTTTGAGTTTTATTGTGTTTTCCTTGATTTCGTAGGTTTTGGAGTGCTAAATGGCGGTTTTGGATGCGCCATGCTTCATCGAATACAATCGGGCCTGTCGGGAAGGAAGGACAAACAACTATGGGACATGGGCTTTTGATGGGGATTGACCTCTGGTGACTAAAATAGCGATAACTTTTGCATACTGCGTCCAATGGAGGCAAGTGAGGTGGCGTTGAAAGGACGACATCCAAGGCTACAACTTCATCTCTAAGGGTCTTCGTCCATTTTGGAGTCTAAGATGGTAAAAAATCGTGTTCAAAGTCGGAGTCCAAATCTGGCAATTTTCCACCCGAGTGGGCCGAACTTGGAGGCAAAATTTGGGCCCAAGATGATTGCTTGGCCCAATTCGTGGCTGCCACAAGGAGAGGAGAAATGAGAGATTTAGGTGCATTTTAACTCTTATGACGGGACAAGGAGATATTAGGAAGGGACAACTTTGTATTATATGATACTTTAGATATACTTTGATTTTCACTTTATTTTCCTCCATCTTTTCATTATTGTTGATTGGCAAGAAGAACTTGAAAGGGAGGAAGAAGGAACTTAGAAGAAGAAGATCATCAAGGAAGCTTACTCTCTCCATTTTCTTGTTTAAGATTTTATGGTTTTGGTTTGAACTATTGAAGGTACTTTTTCATTGTGTTCTCATCTTTTAATAGTTAAGTTGACTTTGTGTTTCTATGTTCATCTTCTTGTTATTTATGGTTTGATCTTTGGATGAGTTTGTGAGTTCATACATCAAGAGTGACAACCTTGATTCAATTCATAAATCCTATCCAATTATTGTGAATTAATATCGTTGATTTCATCTAGGATCGACAATCCTATGTTAATTAAATGGTATTGAACTTAGTAGCTTTAGAATCATCACCCAATCAAGTTACTTAATTTGCTTAACTTAAGAGATTCAAGGATCTATAATCCAGTACTTAGCAAAACAAATTCACTAGTCCCTGTGGAGACGATCCTACATATCACTATATTACTTGTGCGACCATGTTCTCTTGCATGTGTTTGTGAGTCGAGTTTGGACTCATCAAATATGAACAAACTTATGTCTAACTAATTGTAGGTCTATGTCATAGTTTTCTAAAACATAGTCACTTGTCCAAATTGGATCAGAACTGGGAAAGTTATGGTCATTTTACTCAACAGAGGTCAAAGCTGCTAAAATTCGCCGAGGCTAGTTTTGCAAAACTTAAAAATAAATGAAGTGACCAAAGTAAAGGCTAGTCTATAAGTCTTAGAAAACTCTATCTGTTATGACCATCGTAAATTTTGTCTTGGTTGTGATCGCTTGGTTCGACCTTTGGTTATTTTATGTCGATCGATTCTCAAACCGTTGGGGGAATAGGTGTAACTTTTTCTTGTGGACTCCGATTTGGATGTTTCTAAGTCGTGTATGTCTGTAACACATTTATATACAACTTTGTTGATATGAGTTTTATGATTTGAGGTCGAGTTTTGAAGTTTTGAGTGGATTACGGTCGGTTATGAATGATAGGCTAAGTTCGCTCACTTTTGGTAGGATAATTATAACTCTCTCATACAAACTCCGAATCAAGCAATTTTAAGACAAGTAGATCCGTAAGACCTAGATCTACAACTTGTTTTTTTGTGATTTGTGATTTTTGATGAGTGTCAAGAACACTCATTATTTGTACCCTTTTAGTATATCGTTCTTAGTATTTTAAGTTGATTAAGTTGTATTTTAGTTGTCTTAGTGTTAGTTTTCCTTCATTGTGTCTTTATGTTAATTTTATCGTTTTTCATTAAATTTGCTTGATTTTACGAGCCTATTCGAGGAGTAATGAAGGATGATTGAGCACACACGCGAAGCCACAGACGAGAGGGAAGTCACGAAGCCAAGGAATGCAATGCACAGTCTTCTAGCACACGCCAGTCCTCTATGGCGCACGCCATGTAGCCGTTATCCGAACGATTGATCACTAAGACAACCATTTTTTACTCGGAGAAGAAAAATTGCAAAGACTGGCACATGCCAGGTGCACATGGCGCACGCCAGACCAGACGGACAGAAGTAAAATAAAGCTGAATCTTGGACAAACAACTTGAAGAAGTGACTAAGGCGGCTTAGGCTTTGTGAAGGCAAGGGGACAAGTTTGGTAGGCACTTTTAGGATTTTTTAGGTTGGATAAGTTGTTAGATAAGTTAGATTAGATATTTAGTTTACTATTCCTTTAGTTAGTTAGTATATTAGGTAGTTTTTGTCTTAAAAACAAAGGGTGGCACAATTGTGACCAAAGTGAGATTGTGTCCACAAAACCAGATGTAAATATTTACTTTTACTTAGAAGAACGTGGACTTGATGAGTGGAGTTTTGAATCTTGATAAGTTTCAATTCATTTCTCTCCTTTGTCTATGTTTATGTTTATGATTTTGAATATAAGTATGTTTGAGTAGTTGTATGAGTTTAGTGCCTTGTTACCTTTGATGTAGCCCTTGATAAGAGTTGTATATGTTCTTGTATATGTTCTTATCGACGTGCTTGATCTTATTGCTTAGACTTGCTTGATTACCAAGCCTTAGTAGCTAGTCAAAACTTGAGACCGAAAGGAGATAGAATTGATGGATAGGTTGATTCGATGATTAGTACTCTTGCTAGTAGAGAAATCTCCTTGGTAACCTACTGATTGTCCTTGGAGTGGAGCTTATAGTTGATACTTAACTTAGGTTAGTTGGTTGGTGGGGTCGAAAGAACATATCTAATCTTCTAAGCTAGGTTAAGTAGCAATTTAGACTCATCGTGCACAAAAGTGTGGTTGAGGTTGCCTTCAATTCACTCGAACCACATCACATACACTCAGACCCCTCTTTATCTTATGGTTATGTTGTTGGTTTAGGTACCTTGCTCATTATTAGCTTATAAATTGTTAGTATTTTATTTTATAAACTAACTTTGCTTATGTTTGTTGTTATGATCTTTATTTCCAATCTTTAGAGTTTAGATCACAAGTGTTCAACTACAAACTTCATAATCTGATCCTAGTTAATTAAGTAAACTTTAAAGTAGGCCTAATAACTCAATCTCTGTGGATCTACAATCCTACTTACTCTTATTTGCAAACTGCTGCTAAACTGGTGCACGCCATCCTTGTTGGCACACGCCAGGTTTGTTAGTCTGTGAAGTTTTAGCACGCTAGGTGTTGTTGGTGTGTGCCAGAGCTTTGGGCTAGTCTAGGGGTGGCGCACGCCAGAAAAGACCAAATAAACGACCGACCATCCAGTATTAGGCAGGGTTACGATAGAAGGTTCATGATGCCATGCGTGCATCTGAGCTATAGAACAATTTTGTACTAGACCTAGCGACCGCTATCGTTCCTAGCGATTGCTAGGAAAAATTAGAGGCTTGATGCTAGCGATTGCTAGCCTTTCCAGTGATCACTGGTGTTTTACGGGCTGCGCACACATCTTTTTAAAAATCCATAACTTCCTCATACGACTTTTGATTTG
Organism: Hypericum perforatum; assembly: GCA_012979155.1. NCBI lineage: Eukaryota > Viridiplantae > Streptophyta > Magnoliopsida > Malpighiales > Hypericaceae > Hypericum > Hypericum perforatum. Next base: position 139,134 of record SOPF01026643.1, on the reverse strand, counting down.
GGTGATTCTAATTCGAGTAGGCTCGCAACATCTAGGACTACAACTTGGTTATGAGAGTTTTGAGATTTGAGGATTTATTTGATGGGATCATGGGAAAGTTTTTAGGTGCTCAGTTTTAGGTACGATTCTTGTCAGAATTGGAAGATTTTACCAATTGATGAACTATATGACTTTGATGGATTGAAGATTGATTTGTGGACCTATTAGAACTTAAGTAGAAGCTTAGAAGTGATTGGGATGACTTGAAAGGTTGATGACCAAAGTGGAATAAGCTTGAGGATATACTTTCCATTTATGAAAAGTTTTACTTAAAATATCTAGTAGGAGGCTTTGTGAGTGGGTTTCATTGTGCTCATCCATTTGAAACAAAAGAGAGAGAGAGAGGAGAAATGTGGGAAAAGGAAGAGAAGAGAAGAAGAAGAAGAATAATAAGGATTCTTGGATTTGGAGGTGAATAAGTTGATTTCAGACTTAAGTTTATTAAAGATAAGGTTAGGAGTTGTGATGATCTTGAAGAAGGTGTAAGCTTGTAAGGATTTGAGCACCTTGTGATTTTGGAACATTGAAGTTTGAGTTAAGATTTGAGGGGTTATAAAGAAGTTCGTTGATAAACTATTGGAGGACTTTTAAGCTTATTTTTGGAGACCTTGTATATGAATGTGATTTTTGGGACTTAGAGTTGATCTTTCCTTATCTTTTGTGATTGAGAGATTGATGTTTATTAGAGAATTGTTTCTATGATTTAGTTGACCGCATATTAAAAATCGAGTGTCAGGGATCGTAAAGTGAAGAGTGGATCACATTCGGAGCATTTGGACAATTTGGATTAAGGTTAGAGGATATTATCCCTAACCTTTGTGTTGACTAGCATTGTTTGTCCTGAATTTGTAATATGCTTTGATATGATGAACATGTTGTGATTTGATGAATTGTGTATGTGAGTCTTTGATTTGTGTGCTTTGATGATTTTTGGTTTATGCATGGTTTTAGAAATTATGGGTCTTTTGGGATTTTGAGGTTATGGTATTGATGATTATGAACTCGCATATGATATATGTGAGTTGATTTGTGAGATGGCAGACGATGAGGTCTACTTGTGACCCACTGGGTATGTTGGCACATATGCACATGTTTTTGGAGATACATTGGATTTGATACGATTATGATATAGCCGGCAGAGTTTGATTATGAAAGTGCTATAAGACATGGTATTGTAGTGTTGTGGGAGGGAGAGACACAATCTAAAACTATCTGAAGTCCATTCATGTTATGTCATTCGCAATGCCACTTTGGGGTTAGAACTTGTTTGTTGTTGATTTGTGAATTTGTCCTTGGGTTATGATTGAATTACTTGTGAAGTGCTAAATGTTAATTTTGTACCGATTGTCTATGCATGAATTTGAGTCTTTGCATGTGGTTGGTTAGTTAATTATAGGTTAGTTTTAATATCCTCTACTAAATATTTCCAAGTACTTATCCCCTCCTCTACAGGTGACGAGAACTAGAAGTTCTACTTTCGCGTTTGAAAAGTTTGGTTTGTTTTTCATGTGAAACTGTCATCTTCTTCTGGGTTTCTTGAAGTTTTCGGATGGCACTCCTTTTGTGATCTTAGAGGAGTCGCTTTGTTATGCATATTGTAGGACCTTGTGTTTAGACTTTAGAATTTTGTAAAAATACTTGTATGTATATATATTATGGTTTTATGCTTTTGTATTTGAATTATGCTTCTGCGGTTATGGTTTGCGTACGTATGTCTGAGGCTGGTTGGAACACGGCTCCTCAATTTGGGGAGCATGATCCATCGTTGTGTCAACGATCTAGATTTGGATCGTGATAGAGTTGGAATCAAAGCTATAGGTTTTCGAAGTTCTTGAGTTTGAATTATGTGTTATGCATAATGGAGCATAGGATTGTCATGTCTTTGTCTTCTTTTGTGTGTCGATCCTTAGTGTGACTAATTCTAAATCATTAGCATAGGAAGATGTGACAAGTACTCCTAGTGATTCCAAAATGGCAAGGGGAAATGGGGTGAGCTCCCACGGACGAAGGGAAGAAGTAGCATTTGAGATTTTGCCATAAGTTGGGGTTATCGGAGATGAGATCCCATTGCATATTGCTGATGTGCTTGTGCCTGTGTTGCTAGGGCAAGGAAGCGACAATGTGGATCGTGTGATGAGAGTGATGGAGAAGTTCATCGATGTTTAGCAAATTCAGATGGAGCAGAACGTCGCTCAAGCTTCTAAGGAAGACTCATTGGGAGAGTTTTTGAGATTGAAGCCACCAACCTTTTTGGGTATAAAGAGTGATCCTCAAGTCTTCATCAATGAGATGGAGAAGAGGAAAAGAATTTTGAGATGTGACAATGTGAGAATGGTGGAGCTCGCCTCATTTTAGTTGGTTGGCGAGGCTGGAATATAGTTCCAAAGTGAGGGATCGTATGCTTGGACATGGGAGGAGTTTAGCAAGGCATTACTAGATCAGTTTCTGCTAGAGAGTTTGAGGGATGCTCGAGGTTTTGACTTTGAGCAGCTGGTGAAGACACCTGGAATAATGGTGGATTAGTACAATCAGAGGTTTAACTATCTATCACGTTATGCAAAATATTTGATCCCCGATGAGAAAAAGAAGGTGAAGAGGTATGTTCATGGCCTTGAAGATTCCATGTTCAAGGTCATGACGCCTAGTAGATTTGAGACTTATGCTACTACTATGGATTGTGCTTGGACGTTAGAGATGCAGGACGGTGATTGTCAGGAAACTCCGAGTCAGTCAAAGATTTAGAGGACTGACAGGCAGCCGTAGAGGAGTGTGAATCAAGGGTTGAGGCTGCAAGAGAGGTGGTCTGGTGGTCATTCAGTGTCGTTGAGGGGTGGAGGACCAATTGGTAGATTCAAAAGGGGAAATGACTTTCGTGGATAGCAATCAAATCTGAGCCAGTCCAGCAGCTACAAGATATGCCCGAGCTGTGGGAAGCAACATTCAGGGAATAATTGCCACAAAAGGACTAGAGCTTGCTTCAAGTGTGGCGAAGTAGGCCACCAAGTTCAAGATTGTCCTACGTTTGGACAACATAGACAAGTGGCAAGCATGGTAGCCTCGCAGTCTGTGCAAGCGAATCCTCATCTGCAAATTCAAAGGGAAGCTAGTTCAAGGATTGAGGGAGTGAGGTCTGAAGGTGGAGGAAGCGGAGCACAATCTTGTGTGTATGCTCTAACAAGAAGAGATGCGGAGGCTCGCAACAATGTCATTATAGGTACCCTTTCTGTCAGTTCATCTAATGCGCGTATTCTCTTTGACTCAGGATCTACGTACTCATTTGTGTCATCCCGATATGTGCAATTTATGGATATTTTGCCTACGTGCTTAGATGAACGTATGATTGTTGCTATGCCTTCGAGTAGTATGTGAATATTTGTGAGGTGGTTAGATCATACGTTATCTCAATCAGAGGACATGAGTTGTCAACTGATTTTTACGTATTAGAAATGGAAGATTTTGACATGATAGTGGAGATGGATGTGTTATCCACTTATCATGCAGTAGTGGACTGCTTTGAGAAGCGAGTCACTTTTTGTCCATTGGAAGAGACAGAGTTTGAGTTTTAGGGTGAGCAAAAGATGATAGTAGCTAAGTTGATTTCATTTATGAAAGCTACTCGGCTTTTAGATAGGGGATGTATGAGCTACCTAGCTTGGGTGAAAGACATTGGGAAGGATGAAGTTTTGGTGGATGATATTCTGGTAGTTAGGGAGTATTTGGATGTGTTTCCCAAGGATTTACTAGGATTACCTCCAGTGAGGAAGATTGAATTCTGTATTGAGTTAGAATCTAGCATTGAGCCAATCTCAATACCACCGTATCATAAGGCTCCAGCTGAGATGAATGAGTTGAGAGCAGTTACATGATTTGTTGGATAAAGGCTATGTTCGGCCTAGTGTGTCTCTGTGGGGAGCACCAATTTTATTTGTGAGGAAGAAGGACAGAACTTTGCGGTTGTGTATAGACTACCAGAAGTTGAATAAGATGATTGTTCGAAACTGGTATCCACTTTCGAGGAATGATGATCTGTTTGATCAACTTCGGGGAGCTAAGTGGTTTTCCAAGATTGACTTGAGATCGGGGTACTACCAGTTGCAGATAAGGGAGTCAGATATTCTGAAGATAGCATTCAGAACTCGGTATGGACATTATGAGCTTTTGGTCTTGCCATTTGGTTTGACAAATGCTCCAGCTGCATTCATGGACATGATGAACCAGGCATTCAAACCTTTCTTGGATTAGTTTGTGGTCGTCTTCATTGATGACATTCTGGTGTACTCCACAAATTAGGAGAAGCACCTTAGGCTGGTATTGCAAAAGTTATGAGAGAAGGAGCTATATGCTAAGCTCTCGAAGTGCAAGTTTTGGCTACAGAGTGTAGCCTTCCTAGGACATGTAGTGTCTAATGATGGAGTTTCGGTGGATTCCAAGAAGATAGAGGCTGTGATGAGTTGGCCTACTCTGACGAATGTGACGGAGATACATAGCGTTTTGGGCCTAGCAGGTTACTATCAACAGTTTGTCAAAAACTTCTCTATTTTGGCATCACTGTTAACCTGGCTAACTTAAAAGAATACAAAATATGAATGGTCGGAGAAGTGTGAATAAAGCTTCAGAGAGCTAAAGGATCAGTTGATGCATGCATCTATGTTAGTTCTACCTTCGGGTATGGGTAGGTATTCAGTTTATTGTGATGCATCAAGAGTCAGAGTGGGATGTGTTTTGATGCAACATAAGAACTTTATCGCATATGCTTCTAGATAGTTGAAGAAGCACGAAGAGAATTATCTGGTGCATGATCTAAAATTGGCGGCAGTTGTGTTTGCCTTAAAAATTTGGAGGCATTATTTGTATGGTGAGAAGTTTGAGATCTCTACGGATCATAAGAGCCTTAATTATATCTTTGAGCAACTAAATTTGAACTTACAACAAAGGAGATGGATGGAGTTGCTCAAGGATTATGATTGCACTATTAACTATAATCCGGGAAAAGCTAATGTGGTAGCTGGCGCTTTGAGTCAGAAATCTATGGTTCAGCCAAGGTTTTTGGTTGAGATGCATATGAGACCCATCTTGCGAGGATGAGTCATAGATTTGCAAAAGGAAGATCGGGAGGTGATCGAGATGATAAAAAAAGTTAAACTAGGTGTGTTGCTTAAGTTTCAACTTAAAGATGGTGTGTTATATTATGTACTCCGAGTGGTTGTTCCAGATGTCGGAGAATTGAGAAAAGAGCTATTGGCTCAAGCATACTGATCGGTGTATAGTATACAACTGGAATCTACGAAGATGTATCATGATTTGAGAGAGAACTATTGGTGGAAGAGTATGAAGCGAGACATTGTGACTTTCATCTCTAAGTGTCTGACTTGTCATCAAGTGAAGGTGGAACATCAATGACCTTCAGTATTGTTGCAACCTTTGGAGATATTGATGTGGAAGTGGGAGCGGATAATGATGAATTTATTGGTTGGACTTATGACAACCTCTCAAATTTTTGATAGCATGTGGGTCATTGTTGATAGATTGACCAAATTAGTGCATTTTTTGCTGATCAAGATCACCTAAGATGTAAGTAGGCTAGCCCAGTTATTCATTGATGAGATCGTTTGGTTGTATGGCACACTGATTTCGATCGTCTCCAATCGTGGAATGCATTTCACATCACGATTTTGGAGGAAATTTCAAGAGGCTATGGGGACTCGATTGGATTTGAGTACAACCTTTCATCCTCAAATGGATGGTCAGTCAGAGAGAGTTATTCAGATTTTGGAAGATATGATGGGAAATTGCACCATTGATTTTGGAGGAAGTTGAGATCAATATTTGCCTTTGATGGAGTTTGCGTACAACAACAGTCATCAATCGAGCATCAAGATGGCTCCGTATGAAGCTTTATACATGAGTAAGTGTAGATCTTTGTTATGTTGGAACAAAATTGGTGAGAAGCAACTTTTGGGCAACGATTTGGTATAAGAGACCAATGAGAAAATTCAATTGATCCGACAATAATTAGAGACAACTCAAAGTTGACAAAAGTCTTATGCGGATATGAGGCAGAAAGACATCGAGTTTGAAAAGGGATGGCAAGTTTTTCTCAAAGTGTAGCCCATAAAGGGGACAATGAGATTCGGAAGAAGAGAAAAGCTAAGTTCTCGATATGTTGGTCCATTCGAGATTCTGGAGAGAGTCAGACTAGTTGCTTATTGGTTGACTTTGCCACCATCTATGTCGCATGTTCATCTAGTTTTCCATATCTCCATGCTTAGGCGGTATTTGCATGATCCTACACATTTGTTGGAATTGCAAGTGGTGGAGATTTGTGGTGATATGTCATATCAAGAGAATCTGGTAAGGATTTTGGATCGTGAGTTCAAGAAGCTTCAGAATAGAGAGCTCCTGATTGTCAAGATTGAGTGGGCTAATCGCTCATTGGCCAAAGCAACTTGGAAAATGAAAGAAGAGATGAAGACCAAGTTTCCTCATCTTTTCGAATGACAACTAAGTCAGTCTTTTGTCAACAAAATTTGGGAACCAAATTTTATAAGGAGGGAGACTGTTATGACCCTCATAAATTTTGTCTTGGTTGCGACCACTTGGTCTGACCTTTGGTTGTTTTACGTCAATCGGTTCTCAAACTGTGTTAGTTGAATTCGTCGACCTTTGAGGGAATAGGTGTAACTTTTTCTTATGGACTTCGATATGGATGTTTTCAAGTCGTGTATGTCCATAAACATTTATGTACAACTTTGTTGATATGAGTTTTATGATTTGAGGTAGAGTTTTAGAGTTTTGAGTGGATTACGGTCGATTTAGGAATGATAGGCTTAGTTTGTCAACTTTTGGTAGAAAAATCATAACTCTCTCATACTAACTCCAAATCGAGCAATTCTAAGACAAATAGATCCGTAAGATCTAGATCTATAACTTTGTTTGGGATTTGTGATTTTGTACTAGACCTAGCAACCGCTATCATTCCTAGTGATTGCTAGGGAAAATTAGAGGCTCGATGCTAGTGATCGCTAGCCTTTCCAGTGACGATTGGGGTTTTACAGGCTACGCACACATCTTTTAAAAAATCCATGACTTCCTCATATGACCTCTGATTTGGGTGATTCTTATCGAGTAGGCTCATAACATCTAAGACTACGATTTGGTTATGAGAGTTTTGACATTTGAGGATTTATTTGATGGGATCATGGAAAGTTCTTAGGTGTTTGGTTTTAGGTATGATTCTCGTCAAAATTAGAAGATTTTGCCAATTGATGAATTATATGACTTTTATGGATTGAAGATTGATTTTTGGACCTATTAGAACTTAAGTAGAAGCTTAGGAATGATTGGGATGATTTAAAGGCTGAGGACCAAAGTGGAATAAGCTTGAGGATAGACTTTCCATTTATGGAAAGTTTTACTTAAAATATCTAGGAGGTTTTGTGAGTGAGTTTCATTGTGCTCATCCATTTGAAATAAAAGAGAGAGAGAGGAGAAACGTGGGAAAAGGAAGAGAAGAGAAAAAGAAGAAGAATAAGGATTCCTGGATTTGGAGGTGAGTAAGTTGATTTTAGACTTAAGTTTATTAAAGATAAGAGTAGGAGTTGTGATGATCTTGAAGTAGGTGTAAGCTTGTAAGGATTTGAGCACTTTGTGATTTTGGAATATTGGAGTTTGAGTTAAGATTTGAGGGGTTACAAAGAAGTTCGTTGATAAACTATACTTTGGTGTTGAATGGTTTTTGAGACCTTGTATAGGAATGTGATTTTTGGGACTTAGAGTAGATCTTTCCTTATCTCTTATGATTGAGAGATTGATGTTGATTAGAGAGTTATTTCTATAATTTAGTTGACCACATATTGAAAATCGAGCATCGGGGATCGTAAAGTGAAGAATGGATCAGTTTTGGAGCATTTGGATAATTTGGATTAAGGTAGGGGGATGTTATCCCTAACCTTTGTGTTGACTAGCATTGTTTGTTATGAATTTGTAATATGCTTTGATATGATAAACATGTTGTGATTTGATGAATTGTGTACGTGAGACTTTGATTTGTGTACTTTGATGATTTTTGGTTTATGCATGATTTTAGGAATTATGAGTCTTTTGGGATTATAAGGTTATGGTTTTGATGATTATGAACTCGTATATGATATATGTGAGTTAATTTGTGTGATGGTGGATGATGAGGTCTACCCGTGATTAACCAGGGATGTTGGCACATGTGCACATATTTTTGGGGATATATTAGATTTGGTACGATTATGATATAGCCGGCGAATTTTGATTGTGAAAGCACTATAAGACATTGTATCCTAGTGTTGTGAGAGGGAGAGACACAATCTAGACCTATTTGAAGTCCATCCATGTTATGGCGTTCGCGATGCCACTTTATGGTCGGAATGTGTCTGTTGTTGATTTGTGAATTTTTCCTTGGGTTATGATTGAATTACTTGTGAAGTGTTAAATGTTAATTTCGTACCAATTGTCTATGCATGAATTTTAGTCTTTGCATATGGTTAGTTAGTTAATTATAGGTTAGTTTTAATATCCTCTACTAAGTACTTCCAAGTACTTACCCCCTCCTCCACAGGTGACAAGAACTAGAAGTTCTATTTTGGCATCCAAAGAGTTTGGTTTGTTCTTTGTGTGAAACCGTCATCTTCTTTCGAGTTTCTCAAAGTCTTCAAATGGTACTCCTTTTGTGATCTTATACGAGTCACTCCGTTATGCATATTGTAGGACCTTGTGTGTAGACTTAAGAATTTTATAAAAATACTTATGTGTATATGTATATATATATATATTATGGTTTTATGCTTCTGTAGTTATAATTTGCCTACGTATGTCTGAGGTTGGTTAGACCACGGCTCCTCAGTTTGGGGAGCGTGATCTAGCGCTGTGTCAGCAATCCGAATTTGGGTCATGACATTATCATATGTAATCATGCCTATGAAGTTGTCGGAACATCAATCGCTAATGCCTAGCAGACCAACCAACGCTAATGTCGATATGTTTAAAAATTGTACTTTTATAACTTAATCGCAAATCAAATTTGCTAATGTTACTTAGGAGTATAATGTGGTAGAGAGCTTACAAGACAAGTATTAGTTTGAACATAAAATTGAATAAAAAAATAAGAAGTTAGTCTACTGCATATTGAAAAGAAATATGTTTCATGCCAGTATGATATGTCTATGCGAGTAGCTACTGCTTATTGTTGGTTTGAAAATATGGTCTCAACATTATGGATATGATGATTCTTTACATAGACTGGGAGAAATAGTCTATATGACCAATAGTACCAAAATCTAAGATTCAAGTACTAGAATTCCTAAAAGTGGAAAAGACTCTAGATAAAGATAAAAATAGTTTACTAGAATAAAAGTGTCTTCCTACACTGAATTAACATGTGTAGAATCAACAATTGGATTCTTACTATATGAACTCTTGAGCTATCAAATGACTAAATTGTTCTATTATGAGGCCCATTTTATTTAAATTATGACTAAAATGTAGTAACTTTTCTGTAGAATTAACATTTGTAGATCATGTGGATACTACAAAGAACTAGAAGATCTACAAAATTCCTATTTTTATTATTGGTAAACTTGAAGATTGATGAGAAATCATGTTTATTATAATTCTTCTCCATAGTGTATCCTTTCTTTCCGTAAAAAATATACATTGATTTCTTAGAATTATTTTGGTTCTTTTTGAAATTAGGTTTAGCTCCAAAGTTTGGCTTCACACTAGTAGCTACAAACACAGCTGAACTCTTTAGGTATTTTAGATGATCCAAGCTGCAAAGCCAAATGAAGTGTTATGTTCATCTTTAGGAGAGAATTCATAAGTATTGTCTGATATTTCAAGTTATTATAGTTATCATTTAATCTAATAAAGAATTTGATTACCTCATCGCATTGCATATACTTCCTCTTAGACCTAATTGAATCATAACTAGATGGATCTTTGATGAGTGTCAAAAACACTCATTATTCATGTTGTTTTAGTAGATCGTTCTTAGTGTTTTAGGTTAATTTAGTTGCATTTTAGTTGTCATAGTGTTAGTTTTTGTTCATTGTGTGTTTATGTTGAGCTTATCGTTTTTTTATTGTGTTTGTTTGTTTTTAGGAGCCTATTCGAGGAGAAGTGGAGGACGATCGAGCGGACACGCAAAGTCAAGGAAGAAAAGGAAGTTGCAAAGCCAAAGAATGCAAAGAACAGGAAGCTAGCGCACGCCAAGCCTATATAGCGCACGTCAAGTAGCCGTTACTCAGACAACCATTCATATAGACAACCATTCGTACTTGGAGAAGAAAAAACGTGAAGGCTGGCGCATGCCAGGTGCATTTGGCATACGCCAAACCAGACAGACAGAAGTAAAATAAAGCTGAGTGTTGGACAAACAAATGGCAAGACTTGACTAAGGCGACTTAGAGCTTTTGTAAAGGAAGGGGAACATGTTGGCAGACATTTTAGATATTTTAGGTTAGATATTTTAGTTAGATAAGTTAGATTAGATATTTTGATAACTATTCCATTAGTTAGTTAGTATATAAGGCTTTTTGCCTTTGTTTTGTAAGACACATTCCATATATTAGATAATATATTTTCTCTAAGCATGGTCTCTGGTTAAAGAACATGGACTTGAAGAGGGGAAGCTCAGAGTCTTGATAAGTCTCCATTCTTTTTTACTCTTTGTCTATGTTCATATTTATGATGTTAATTAATAGCATGTGTGAGTAGTTAACTGAGTTAGGTGCCTTGTTTCCTTTAATATAGCCACGGTTGTGAGGTGTGTATGTTCATGTATGTGTTCTTATCAACGTGCTTGATACTATTGCTTAGACTTGCTTGATCACCAAGCCTTTATAGCTAGTCAAAACTTGAGACCGAAAGGAGATAGAATTAATGGATAGGTTGGTTCAATGATTAGTACTCTTACTAGGAGAGAAATCTTCTTGGTGACCTACTGATTGTCCTTGGAGTAGAGCTTACAGTTGGTGCTTATCTTAGTTTAGTTGGTTGGTGGAGTCAAAAGAATATATCTAACCTTCTAAGCTTAGTTAAGTAGCGTGCATGAAAGTGTGGTTGAGGTTGCCTTTGATTCACTCGGACCATATCACATACACTATAAATCCTTTATATCTTATGGTTATATTGCTGGTTTAGGTACCTTGCTCACTTTTAGCTTTTTAGTTGTTGATAATCTATTTTGTGACAAAAACTATCTAAGTGCTTGTTCATATGTTCTTGATGCTTGATGTTTAAGACTTTAGATCACTTGAGTTCAACAACAAAGTTCATAATCTGATCCTAGTTAAGTAAGTAATCCTTAGAGTAGGCCTAACAACTCAATCCCTGTGGTTTGACAACCTTACTTACTCTTATTGCAATCTGTCTGCTACAAATCTGTGCTGAATTGGCGCACGCCAGCCATACTTGGCACGCACCAGGTTGTTCATTCGAAAGCAAATTTGATTTTGGTCTAAGGTTGGCACACGCCAACCTTGTCCAGTGTATGCCAGAAAGAGAAAGTTGGCGCATGCCCTAGGTCTCGGTGTACGCCAGATTGACCCCTCAAACGAACGACCAATCATCCTTTCCTAGGTAGAATCAAGATAGAACAAAACAATGAGTGGAATCGCACAAGTAGCTAGCAGCTAGTTTGCAGGATAACATTCAATTGGCGCCGTTCCTAGGGATTGAGAATTTAGACTCTCAATTCGATTTACGAACTTGGATTATAATATTATAATATTTTTATTTTTCTTTACTTTTCGTTTACTTTTTGCTCAAGTGACTTGTCTTGCTTAACAAGTTACATGAATGCCCTTAACCCGTTCAACCAATATTTCTTCGTTGGAGATTAAAGAAGAAATAATGCAGTTAGAGAGGTCTTTGCATAGGGAGAGACAAGAAAAAGAGAGAATGTACAAAAGGCATGAAGGTCAAGGGGACAGAGTACTTTGTCCTCGACCTTCTTTAATGGACCATAGAAGACCAACATATGAAGGAGCATTAACTGGAAACAACGGCCAGCTGTCGAAGCTAATCACTTTGAAATTAAGCCAGCCGTAATTCATATGCTCCAAGCTTCGGGTCAGTTCTATGGGTTGCCTAATGAAGATCCCAATGAACATCTAGGGAACTTCATGAAATTAGCGGATAAGTTTAAGTATACTAGAGTGTCTAATGATGCTGTTAAGATTAGAATATTTCCATATACGTTAAGAGATAAGGCTAAGCTGTGGTATAAGCAACTTAAGGGTACTCCAATAACCATATGGGAGTAATTGGAAAATGCTTTCCTTGACAAATATTTTCCCTACTCAAAGACTAATAAACTTGTTAAGGAGATCACCAACTTTGAACAATATGAAGGAGAGATTTAAGGAATTGCAACGTAAATGCCTACACCACAGTTTATCTGAGGAGTCTCTTCTTAAGACTTTTTACTTTAGCCTGTCACCAACTACAATTGGAACTGTTGACTCCACTTCCAATGGAAATTTCCTGAGAAAGGAAAGTGGTGAAGCCCACCATATTCTGGTGTTGGCAGTAACAAATAGGATAATCACAAATGAGAGAAAAAAACAACCCATTAGAGAATTAAGGGAAGTAACTGAGCGAAGCGAGAGAAGAGGAATGACTGAACTTGATTCTTCCTCGTCTTTTCAAGCGCAATTAGACTTGATAGCAAAGCAATTGCGCAATTTGACTCTAAACAAAGTTGATGCTGTTGCTTTACAACAGCATTGCAAAGCTAGTGGCAACACTGGCCATGAGATTAGTCAATGTACGATGATGAGCCAACCTACAGAGTAGGTCAACTTTGTGAGTGGTCAAGGACAAGGAGGAAACTGAATTGTAAACAACCCATATTCCTCAACTTACAATCCTGGTTGGAGAAACCACCCTAACTTCCCATGGAAAGATGGAAACAATGATGATAGTATGGCAATCGTTCCTGATAAAAGATTGCCTTTACGTGTCTCGCAACAAGGACCACAACCTTGTTTTCAACCATGTGGTTCTTAGGAGAGAAAGAATGGTAGCACTTGAGGAGAGATTTGATAAGGTTGAAAAATTCATCCAACAAACTAGAGAAGCAAGGCAGAACAATTTAGAACAATTTCTAAAATGTCAAGCAACTGCCATGCGTAACATGGAAGTACAACTTAGGGAATTGCAAAGATAAATGTACAAAGAGCATCTGGCTCTCTCCCAAGTTCTACTGAGACAAATCCTCAAGGCCAAGTTAATGCAATCACCTTAAGAAGTGGCAAGGAATTAGCTTCTCAAAAAGTCAAAGAGAAGGCTAAGGAAAGTAATATGGTGAGTCCAGAAAAAGATAAAGAGGTAGAAGTTCTTAAGGATAAGATCCTACAAGAAGAAGTGGCAGAGGAAGAAGAAGTTTACATACCATCACCACTAATGGTCCCCATTCTTTCTTATCCCCAAAGGGTAAAGAGAAAGTCTAGGATGGATGAAAAATTTCTACGATTTATGGAGAAAATGAAAAACATTCAAATTAATGACTCTTTCCTAGAGATGCTAGATCAAGTTTCGCACTATGCCAAGTTTCTAAAGGAACTCGTCACTAAGAAGAAGAAGTGGGAAGATGGAGAGACAATTACCCTTACTGCAAATTGTAGCTCTCTAATCTCAAAGAATCTTCTGATGAAGCTAAAAGATCCGAAGAGTTTTACAATTCCCTATTTCATTGGTGAAACTGAGTTTCCAAAATGCTTGTGTGATTTAAGCGCAAGTATCAACTTGATGCCTTTATCTATATTTCAAAAACTAGGTTTGTGTGAAGTTAAACCAAATTCAATGCTTCTCCAGTTAGCAGACCAGACTATTAAGAAACCATTTGGTATGGTTGAGGATGTCTTGGTAAAGATTGACAAGTTCATCTTCCCTATTGACTTTGTGGTTCTAGATTTCTTTGAGGACAAAAACTGTCTACTGATTTATGGCAGACCCTTCCTCAACACAGCACATACATTGGTGGATGTGCATAATGGTAAATTGGTTCTACAAATTGGAGACGAGAAGGTTGAGTTTAATATGACAAGTGTTATACACCATCCACTTGATGAAGGGATGTGCATGAAAATTGATATGGTGGATGATTGTACCCTCGAGTTTTGCAAAGAAAATATATGTAGTATTGAGGATAAAGAACTAGAGAAAGAAGAAGATGAGGATATTGTGGAAGATGTAAAGGAGGAAATTGATAAGAAGGGTTTACTTGAGGAGCTCGAAATTCATTTGAAATATCGAACTCCACCCTCGATTATGAAAGCTCCTTCCTTAAAACAGAAAGAGCTACCCTCGCATCTAAGATATGCATTCTTACCGATTATTATATCGAACAAGCTCACTAAGGAAGAAGAAGAGAAAGCGCTCACAGTTGTGAACAAACGGATTAAGGCCATTGCTTGGCAAATATCTGATATCAAGGATATAAACCCAGAAATTGTGATGCACCACATTCATATGAAGGATGGAGCAAGGCCAAGAGTAGATTGACAAAGGATACTTAATCCTAAAATGAAGGAGGTTATTAAGAAGGAAGTGATAAAACTTCTTGAAGCCAGAATTATCTATCCGATCTCGGATAGTGAATAGGTTAGCCTAATACATTGTGTTCCCAAGAAAGGGGGAATGACTGTTGTGATTAACGAGGAAGGGGAGCTCATTCTGAAAAGAACTATGATCGGATGGAGAGTGTGCGTTGATTATTATAAATTAAATGACACCACACAGAAAGATTATTTTTCACTCCCTTTCATTGATCAAATGTTGGAAAAGATTACGAGGTATTCTTATTATTGCTTTTTGGATGGGTACTCTGGGTACAACCAAATTGTAATATACCTTAGAGATCAAGAGAAGACCTCTTTCACCTATCCCTTCGGTATTTTTGCATATCGCAGAATGCCTTTTGGATTAAGTTGTGCCCCAACAATATTCCAACATTGTATGGAGTCTATCTTCTAGGAGATGAATGAGAAGATTATGGAAATCTTTATGGATGACTTCTCTATTTTTTGAGACTCATTTGATCACTGTCTTGACAACTTAGACAAAGTATTAAAAAGATGTGAGGAAAAGAATCTTGTGCTCAATTGGAAAAAGTGTCATTTTATGGTAGACGAAGGGATAGTCCTTGTGCATAAAATTTCTAGAGCTGGTATGGAAGTAGATAGAGCTAAGATAGAGGTGATAGAGAAAATAGATGCACCAACCACAGTCAAAGGAGTTAGAGCATTTTTGGGTCATGCCGAATTTTATAGAAGATTTATTAAGAACTTCTCTCTAATTACTAAGCCTCTAACAAATTTGCTATTTAAGGATGTACCCTTCAACTTTTATGAGCACTACCTTAAGGCATTTGATGCTCTCAAGAAAACTCTTATCACAGCTCTAGTAATTTCATCACCGAACTGGAAGCTTCCATTTGAAATGATGTTTGATGCAAGTGATATTGCTTTGGGTTGTGTGCTTAGATAGAAGAAAGAGGGGAAACTCCATGTCATCTACTATGCTAGTAGAGTATTGGCAAGAGCTCAACTCAATTATACAACCACAAAAAAGGAGATGCTTGCAGTTGTTTATGCATGTGACAAATTCAGACCGTACTTGCTTGGTTCAAAAATTATAATTTATACTGATCATGCAGCTTTGAGATATCTTTTCTCAAAGCAAGATGCCAAACCTCGCTTGATGCGCTAGATTTTGTTACTCCAAGAATTCGACTTATCCATTAAGGACAAGAAAGGAGCAGAAAATATTGTCGCAGATCATCTCTCTAAGCTAGAGAAAAGCAATGCTATGGAGATTGAAAGGAATATTCAAGAAGAGTTTCCGGATGAAACTCTTATGACTATGAGTAGAGTAAAAGCTCCCTGGTATGCGAACTATGCCAATTTTTAGTTGGAGGAATTATTCCTGCAGTTCTAAGTTATCCCTAAAGGAAGAAATTTCTACGGGATGTTCAGATGTATGTATGGGGAGATCCTTACCTCTTCAAGAGGTGCAATGATGGAGTTCTTAGGCATTGCATTGCTAGTTGGGAAGTAGCAAATATTTTAGAGCAATGCCTAATGCACCTTACTCAGATCATTATGGAGCTTCAAAAACTACATCTCGAGTCTTTGAATGCGGATTCTATTGGCCTTTCATCTTCAAGGATGTACGTAGTTATGTTGAGCAGTGTGACCACTGCCAAAGAATGGGGAATATCTCAAAGAGGAATGAGATGCCGTTATCTAGAATTTTAGAGATTGAGCTCTTTGATGTTTGGGGATTGGACTTCATGGGTCCTTCCCCAACATCACATGGTAACAAGTATATCTTGGTAGGAGTAGACTATGTTTCAAAGTGGGTAGAAGCTTTGGCATCACCAACAAATGATGCTAGAGTAGCTATCCGATTTCTTAAGAAGCTCTTCTCGAGATTTGGTGTGCCGTGAGCAATAATCAGCAATGATGGGTCACATTTCTGCAATAAGCAATTTGAAGTCTTGCTAACGAGATATGGGGTAATGTATAAGGTGGCAACACCTTATCATCCCCAAACTAGCAAACAAGTTGAGCTTTTAAATCGAGATAGTCGGAATAGCAAGGAATGATTAGTCGAACAAGCTAGATGATGCATTATAGGCTTATCGAACGGTATTTAGAAAACTAATAGGAATGTCGCCTTATAGGCTTGTCTATAGCAAGGCATGCCATCTTCCAGTAGAGCTTGAGCATCGTACATTTTGGGCAATTAAGACCCTTAATTACTATTATAAAAAGGCTGGAGAGTGCAGAATTCTCCAACTTGAAGAATTGGATGAAATGCGTGACTTGGCATACAAGAGCTCGAGACTCTATAAGGAAAGGACCAAGAGAAGACATGATGCCCATATCATCAAGAAGGATTTCAAGGAGGGACAGCATGTTCTTCTCTATAACTCGCGACTAAGAGTCTTCCCCGAGAATCTTAAATCCAAGTGGAGTAGCCCATACCAAATTCTCAAATTGTTCTCTTTTGGGGCACTAGATTTGCTAGATGGCAAATGGGTAGTCTTTAGAGTCAACAGCCAATGATGCAAAATTTATATTGAAGGGGGCAACATTAATCGAGATGCGGAGGTGCAATTGATTTATGTGCCATCCAGTGCTTGAACATTTGGAACAAAGTAAGGCTCTTTTACTTACAAAGAATAAAGAACATGATGTTTTGCGCTAAGTATATTCGTCTAGTTAGTGTGTTAGTTTCTAGGAAGATTTCAGTAGACCTCTATCTCATCATTCTCCATCGAGCACAAGCGACCTTGAGAATTGAGAGACGAGATAACAATTTCTTGAGACACTTAAGAGGAACATCAAAGAGTGCCTTCAAGAGGAAGATGAAGAGATTCGAATTTTGTCCCAGGTGCGGGAAGTTAGAACACAATGGAGACTGTAGCAAGAATAGTACTAACTCGCAGATGGAGTGTACTATGTTACTACGAGAGGACCCTATTAGGCTTAAAGCCAAAAAGGCCTCAAGGAAAGGTAGTTCATCATAGTATGTCATTCATAAGTTATGTGAATTGCAAAAGTTGAAGTTGCACCTGTGACCCATGCAGATGGGGCATCTGGTTTTCAAGCTTTCCAGGAACGCAGCGTAAATAAAAGCAAAAAAAAATTAGATTAGTATTTTATTTCCTAAGTTTTATGCATTTAGTTTAAGTGTTTGTATAGTTAGTGTGTAGTTTTTTGAGTCTAGTACATAGTGGGCGCACGCCGTATTAACTAGCGTACGTCGGGTATGTGAGAACAGAGGAATTGGTGTATGCTAAGTGAAGTTGGTGCACGCTAATTCCAAGAGTCTGGCATATGTCAGTGCACTTGGTGTATGCCAGGTTTGGGCAGAATCGACTATAAAGCACTCAGGCAGTCATCATTCATCATAAAATTTCAAAACCAACAATCTCTTGCCACCAAAAACTTCAAATTCGATTGAGCCCAATCATTCCTAATCAATTATCCCCATTACCCAACATCTAAAACACCTTTCTTGATGGCAAATGATGCAGGATCTAGCTGGATTCATCGTGGAGAATGGAGGAAGTGCACAAGAAACCCTTTGCCTTCTCTACCTAGTTCTCCACCTCAAGACATCTGCGATCGCTACAATGCTCTCTTCGTAATCTTCCATGATTAGGAGGGAGAGAGGAATCAACAATTTTCATGACTCAGTGCCCTTAGTCATTTTATAATTGATTGGAATGACATGCAAAGATTGGGGGTAGATAGATAATTGAGGTCAGCTTTTATGAAGTTAGGGTGGAGATACTTTGAGAATAGGGAGATATTGGCTAGGCAAGAGCTTGTTTTGGAGTTCTATTGCATATTGCAGGTTTTGGCTAACAGACGATCATTTACTACACGTGCATTTGACACTGACTATAGCATGGATGAAAGTGAGTTTAATGACATGTTTAGCTTAAGGCTGAACTAGGGAATCTAGACTTCTCACCTACGAGTCAGGCCTACAGGGCTTGGTAAGAGATTATGGGGTTTGAGAGGTATGAGTCGGGGAGGGTGCCTAATGCGCTGATTACAAAATCATATTTAGGCATCCTCCATCGCTTTATGACTCTGACCATTAGTGGTCACTGGGAAGAGTATAAAGTCTTCTGATCTCAGCTTTATGCCATTGACTGCATGCGCCATGATATTCCTTTTAACACCTTTGTTATAATCATATAGTGCTTTGCTAGATCCATTAGTGATAGGGAACCTAGGTATCTGTACTTAAGTTATATTATTTCCCATATTACACATCACCATTTTTTTGAGCAGTTTGCAGATTTTCGTGGAATGATTTTGGAGCTGGTGCCAATCAACATCGAGAAGCTCCATATGAGCAAGCTGATCAAGAAGATAATGATTGATGGGGTGGAGGTTGTTGAGTACAAGCCTTGGGAGGAGAGATAGGCAATCTAGTTACGCCTTGAGGCACCAGGACGGATGCCAGTTTAAAGAGAAGCAGATGCAGAGTAGGTAGGCCCCAACCATCAGTACCAGGCCTAGCATGACAATGCAGGGCCGAGTCATTAGGCACTGACTCTCAGTCAGATATGTAGTATTTACATGACCAGTTAGCTGCGATACAAGTACAGCTACGTGGTCACGGAGAGCAGCTTCATGGATATGGCGTGCAATTGCAGGACTACACAGTTAGCAATGCAACTGAATGGAACTATTAATACGACTACAATGCTTACTTGGAGGCTAAGCTTAGAGCTCACAGAGAGGAGCAGAGGGCGTTCTACGCCGAACACAAGGCTCACATGGCATTCCAACAAGATCATTACATGTAGCAGGAAGCACATACTGAGTGGATGCGCACCTGGGTGGAGAACTTTGGTAGCAGCTTCGTATTCCCACCACCACCTCCTCTAGCAGAAGATTGACCAGGGAGCTCTTTTTTTCTTAAACTTTTATTTTGTTTATTTTTGTTGTTTATTTTATTTGTTTGTTTTGTTTAAATCTTGTTTATTTACTTTTATGTATTTTGACTCTGTTTTTGAGTTTGTGTGTTTATAACTCATTTAATAATTGTGTTATGCTACTATAAGGTGATCCTATTACGCTTAAAGCCAAAAAGGTCACAAGAAGGTACTCTACATAACGAGTCATTAGTGAGTTAATATTTTGCATGTTTGTGTGTGTGTGTATGTTTCGAGATTAGTTTTTCATATCTTTGGTGACTTAGTACGGAAGTGTTCCCATTTTGAGCTCTTCAAGGTTCAATTTCCCTGATGCTTCTTAATGTACTAGGTCATCAGGATAAAACTGTCTCAACTTTGTTTTATTTATTTGATTAGGTGTTTATTAATATCTTAGACACCATGAGGACAATGTGTCTCTCAAGTGTGGGGGAGGATTCCTTCTAGGAATCTTCCTTTTCGGTTATTTTGTATGTTAGCATGTTAGGGTTATTTTGTTTAGGTTTAGAATTGGCATGAATTTTTCAAAAATTTGATCTCCCTAAAAAATTTTCAACTTGTGTTAGAATTTTATCATTTTCTTAGTTAGGAATTTAATTCGAGTGCAAAGTCTAGGAATTAGTAGAATCTCACACTCTGTTGTTTAGACTAGTGGTCTCACTATGTAGACTAGACTAGAGGGTTGACGAGTGAACCTTATGAGTATTTGAGCTGATGGAAGAGACACCCGTCTCTATATTTTTCATGAGGTGCATACTAGGTCAGTTGATCGAGGTATCCTACTAGTACTTATTGTATTCTAGGTTGTGTGGAAGTTAGTGAGATGACGGGGGCATTCTTTGATATTCGAGCGTAGAGCCTTGGAGATAAAATCCCTTATAAATCTATTGTTTAAACTCGTTGAGCCTAGCCTTTTCTTGATCTTAGATTAGGAAGCCGACTGCAAACCATATTATCCATCTTCCCTCCCTTTGATCATCCAATTCAAGGACTTATAGGTTTGCATGTATATTGGGTTTAGTTGGTAGCTTTGGTTTATTTTGGGTTATGTTCGTTGGGATGTTGTAGTTATGGCCGTGTTAGAAGCCAAGTCTTTGCCTAGAATGTGCTAAGTATGTAAGTATGTAAAGTTTGTGAATGTTATATATGTGGAAAAAAAGAGAAAAAGAAAAAAAAAAGAGAAAAAGAAATGAAAAAGAATGTGAATTTAAATAAGGCATATTTTCTAGGTAAGACTTGTGCTTCTCAGTCTTAGTTCATTGGGATACTTTGGGAGTGTGTTTATTTATGTTATATATGTGAGGATGTTTAGATTACACGAGTGATTAGTTACATTTATGACATGTCTTCGGATTGGGTGGTTTAGCTACCATCCATATGTTTACCTCACCTTTACCTTAAGCCCCATTACAACCCGATTAAAAGACCCCCTGATCATTAGCAACCATTATGACTTTTAGATAATGCTGAGTAGGACATAGGATGCTTTGAGATATATTGACATGTATGCAAGTGATAGGAAGTTGAGTACATTGATCATATGAGTGAAACACTTGTCTATCCTCGTGAGGTCAACCTTCTAGTGTCTTTTATGTAGAGTTAACATTTGTTTAAACAATTGAGTGTTGAGATGTCTATTAGTTTGTTGTGCTTTGCATTTGGATTGTTGAACTAACTTAGATTATGCTTTCATCTTGATGTGAGCTGATGTTTTTGAGGGAAGTTAAGTGTTGATTCATTCAGGCCATGTCTTTATCTTGTTTTGTGTTTGTTTGTTCTTATATGATTTTTGTTTAGGTTGTCCGCCTTTTGAGTTTTGTTTGGGGACAACCAAAGATTCAAGTATGGGGGTGTGATATGTGTCAAAAACACTTATTATTCATGTCGTTAGTAGATCGTTCTTAGTGTTTTAGGTTAATTTAGTTGCATTTTAGTTGTCATAGTGTTAGTTATCGTTCATTGTGTGTTTATGTTGAGTTTATCATTTTTTTATTGTGTTTGCTTGTTTTTAGGAGCCTATTCGAGGAGAAGTGGAGGATGATCGAGCGGACATGCAAAGTCAAGGACAAGAAGGAAGTTGTGAAGCCAAAGAATGCAAAGAACAGAAAGCTAGCGCATGCCAAGCCTACATGGCATACGCCAAGTAGCCGTTACTCGGACGACCATTTAGGCAGATGACCATTTGCACTCGGAGAAGGAAAAATGCGAAGGCTGGCACACGCCAGGTGCATCTGGCGTATGCCAGACCAAATGGACAGAAGTAAAACAAAGCTGAGTATTGGACAAACAAATGGCAAGACTTGACTAAGGCAGCTTAGAGCTTTTATGAAGGAAGGGGAACATGTTCGTAGACATTTTAGATATTTTAGGTTAGGTATTTTAGTTAGATAAGTTAGATTATATATTTTGATAACTATTCCATTAGTTAGTTAGTATATAAGGCTTTTTGCCTTTGTCTTGAAAGACACATTCCATATATTAGATAATATATTTTCTCTAAGCATGGTCTCCATTCCTTTTTACTCTTTGTCTATGTTCATACTTATGATGTTAATTAATAGTATATGTGAGTAGTTAACTGAGTTTGGTGCCTTGTTACCTTTAATGTAGCCACGGTTGTGAGGTGTGTATGTTCATGTATGTGTTCTTATCAACATGCTTGATACTATTGCTTAGACTTGCTTGATTACCAAGCCTTTATAGCTAGTCAAAACTTGAGACCGAAAGCAGATAGAATTGATGGATAGGTTGGTTCGATGATTAGTACTCTTGCTAGGAGAGAAATCTTCTTGGTGACCTATTGATTGTCCCTGGAGTGGAGCTTACAGTTGGTGCTTATCTTAGTTTAGTTTGTTAGTGGGGTCGAAAGAACATATCTAACTTTCTAAGCTTAGTTAATTAGCAATTTAGACTCATCGTGCATGAAAGTGTGGTTGAGGTTGTCTTTAATTCACTCGAACCACATCACATATACTATAAATCCTCTATATCTTATGGTTTTATTGCTGGTTTAGGTACCTTGCTCACTTTTAGCTTTTTAGTTGTTGATAATCTGTTTTGTGACAAAAACTATCTAAGTGCTTGTTCATATGCTCTTGATGCTTGATGTTTAAGACTTTAGATCACTTGAGTTCAACAACAAACTTCATAGTCTATCCTAGTTAAGTAATTAAACCTTAGAGTAGGCCTAACAACTCAATCCCTGTGGTTCGACAATCTTACTTTCTCTTATTGCAATCTGTCTACTGCAAGTCTGTGCTGAATTGGCGCACGCCAACGTGCTAGGTTATTCGTTCGAAAGCAAAATTGATTTTGGTCTAAGGTTGGTGCATGCCAACCTTGTCCAGCGTACGCCAAAAAGAGAAAGTTGGCACACGCCCAAGGTCTTGGCATATGCCAAACTGATCCCTCAAATGAACGACCGATCATCCTTTCCTAGGTAGAATCAAGATAGAACAAAACAACGAGTGGAATCGCACAAGTAGCTAGCAGCTAGCAGGCAAGTTAATGTTTAATCTTTATAATGATCCATAGACATTTAGAGTATGATTAGTCTATATTGCACAAACTAATTCCACAATATTCTAAATATGGTGAAATAGTCAATCATGGATGAAGCTCACTACTTTATAAAATATAGCAACATCTGAAATCTAGCAATTTATATAAAATCTTCCATATTAAAATGCTCTCAAAGATTATGTCAAACATCTGTTACAGTCTTTAAATTATTTAAACTTTGATCAATCAGAGGTTTAGTAGAAGCCATTAGCCAAATAACCACCATGCTATTGGAAATTTTCCAATCATTATACTCTACATCCTTATACTCAGATATATTCACAAATCCATCAATCAAATACCACTTCCTTTTAGATATAAGAACCCTAACCATGCTCTTACTTTAAGTGTGATAGTTATGATCATTAAGAAGAAGAAATTGGATTCTTGCTAAGATGAAGATAGAAGATTGGTCCTTCCCCTACTACTCTTGAATCAGAGGAACCAAAATAATGTGATAAACAGTCGTGTACAAATGGTAGTTGAGACAAACAAATAGGTTGTAAAACCCATTAAGATGCACGATAGCGATCCTCTTGAGCTGTTTGTGAGTTATTACTTTCCCTCACCATTAAAGCTTCTCAATAGCTTCCAGGTAAAGAAGAAGATGCAAAATCTAAGATCATAACTATGCAAACTCGTGCCTAAACTTTGATCCATTCCATGTAACAGCTGGTCCATTCAATAGCTTCCAGGTGATCAAGGTAATAATTCCAATTAAGGTTGTAATAAATAAGGGAATTCAAACCATGTAACAGCTGGTCCATTCCACTAAGGACTACCTGATTGTATGCTTCCTTATAAGGCAAGCAAATCAAGAAAATAAAGGCATGAAGTATTGAACCCCAAGACTTCCGAGTTGGAAATTGTTTACGCCTGAGTGCGTGTGTTAACCTTTGTTTGAATTGCCCAAGGTCGTTGGAATAAAAATCCAACAAACCTCAGCAAAGCAACAGAAGTTGTGTCGTTGTTGTATTATCATTTTTAAGTCCGCACCCTTAGCTGCAAATTTCAGACCGTGTGATTACTTATTTTGAGCTTGAACTTATTGATCATTCGAATTACTTAACTCAGAGTGTTCATTTTATCGATTTGGACCAAGCCAACCACGTTTCCCTACATCAAGTAGTATCAGAGCATAGATTACAATCAGATCAGTTTCTACATTGATCTTGAGTGAACATTAACACCTTAGAGAGTTGTGAGAGACCCCACCTACGAGCCAATCCACAAGGTTACATGATCCCCTGATTTGTACCTCTTGTACCAAACCAAGCTCCACCAAAAGCCGATGCACTATGGTTGACCCTGTTGATAATCAAAATCTGGATATACGTCAAAGATTTTCCAACTTGGAGGCTGCTATTTTGGAGATCCGTACGTAGCTTGCCAACTTGGTAATGCAACCTCCAGCACCACTTCCTCCAGTGGTACGTAATCCACCTTTAGAACTTGATGAAGATGTTGATGGAGAATCTGATGCTATGATGGATGTGAGGAGGGGAGGAAGGGCTGTTTATGGATTGAGAGGTCATGGTAGAGGTGATGGAGGCCGTGGTGAGGCTGGACATGTTCCTAGAATGGAAGTTTATAGAATGGAGGAGCGTGGAGATGATAACTTCCGAAGAGTAGATTTCCCTTTTAAAATGAATATTGAGAAGTACTATGGAGATCCTGATGTAGAGGGTTTTCTAAATTGGTTGGATTCAGTGGAGAAATACTTTAATTGTATGGATCTAACCAAGGAACAAGGTGAATTATGTTGCCTTGAAGTTGGAATCAGGCACAGCTTTCTGGTGGCGTAAAGAACAAGAAACTCGAAGGAGAAGAGGAGATCCACCCGTGCGTGATTGGCCAATAATGGAGCAGGCCTTATGTGATCACTTTTTGCCTATTGATTACCATCAGTCCTTGTATACTCAGTTCTTGACTTGCACGGAAGGAAATAGATCTGTTGAAGAGTACACCACGGAGTTTATGAGGCTGGCTACTCGTAATGACATGGAGGAGAACAAGGATCAGATGATTGCAAGGTTCGTAGAAGGACTGAGTTTTGAGATCAAAAGTGATGAGAGAGGCAAGTTTAGACATGCCTCTGATGCAATATAGATTATGAAGTAGGGTTGTCGATCCCATGAGGAAAGGGGTTGCGCCTTACTCGGCTTACTTGCTTAAATTTAGGAATTTTATGTCTTTGGTTTCTTTGATTTGATTTGGGTGGCTTAACAAACTAACATGCATAAAATAACAACAAAACCAATTTAAATCATGCAAAGAACACAAATCAAATACAAGAACACAAGATATATATCAACTTAAAACAAGTGGTGTGATACCATAGATTACTTAAGTAAACCAAATGGTTCATTGGGTTTTTAAGTACGTGTCATGATCCGGGTGTTTCAAGGCAACTATTCTACACTTTCGCACTAGATTAGTCTAAATTGATCTTTAGCTAAACTTATATGAACACGATGTGCTTTCGCCCCTACGAGTCACATAAATCTAACTAAACACCAACTATAAACATCACCCTTTTGGATAATTAATCACCAAGGAGGAGTCCACATCTCACAATGCGAAGAATCAACAAGTTAATGTTTTGATCAAGTCTATCTCCTTTCGGTCTCAAGACTTGATTTTAATCATGGTTCTAGGTGATGAAATTAGAACAAGCATTAACAAGTTCATGATCCTTAACATTTTTACCCATTTAAAACCATTAGAAAACTTAATTTTTCAAGGCATCACACCAATAAGTAACTACTCACATATATTTGTACAAAACATAAACAAAAACATACTTAATACATAAACACACTTAACATACATTTTATTTACATGATGAGCAAGGAAAAGCAAGAATGGAAAAGGTAAGAGAGGTTTACAAATTCCAAGCACAAGCTTGGTTCTTCTTTTTCTTCTCCTCCTTCCTTCCCTTGCAAACTCTCGGCCAAATTCTCTCTTTTTCTTCCTTCTTGGTTTGGCTGAGAGCTTTCTTGCTCTTCACTCTCACCTTTTTTTATTACCTAAGTCATGGAATGACTTGCCTAATGCTTACTACTTAACTAAAATACAAACTTAGCTAATGGAAAAATATAAAATTCAACTTAATCTAATATCCTAACAACTAATCTAACTTGGTCTCTAACTTTTATTTATTTTCCACATAAGTTAGACTTAGTTGTTTAGGAAAAATCTGAGTGCTGCCGCTTATTTTGGCAAGAGGCGAGATTTTCATGCAGCCACCACAAAGTTGGTGCCCTCCACATGTGATGTCATGCATTTGGTCATGTTTTGGTCATGCCTTGTCATGCTTCGCATTACCGTTACAGCTACAATGATGTCATCCATTTTTAAAAAAAGATTTTTGTCAAGATTGCAGATATGGATGTCTTCTTTCAAATGCCACTGATGGCGCCTCAATCCAACTTCGTATGTGGAAGTTATGATTCTTCTCGTGCAAAAGGTCTGGCCCAGCGAACAACATGGTTAGCCTCGAAAATAATTTGTGCATTCGGTTTGTCAATGCCATTTTGCTCGCAACCTTGTGATCTTGATCGTGCATTGTGATATCATCATCCATGAAGCTCCTAAACATAATGGAAACATAAGAAAAATGAATAAACACGATAAGAGAACAATATGTACAAAAAAGAGATAAAGACTTAGAAAACTCGTAAAAATGATATGTAAAAAATGCTAAACTTACACTAAAATGTACATAAGTAATGAGTGTTTTTGATACTCATCACACCCCCATACTTGAATATTAGCTTGTTCCCAAGTAAAACTCAAATGCGGAAACACAAAAACACATAAAATAAAAATATACAAAAAGGAAAAGACATGGCATAAAGTCTTCGTAAAATGACTCCCCTCAAAAACATCAACTCAAGTCAAAAGACTCGCTATATAGATAGTTCATTAACTTAATCACAAAACGAATGAATAGTTAGACTCTTCTACACTTAGTTATTTAAACTAATATTAACACTATGTAAAAGACACTAGAAAGTTAACCTCTCGATGATAAGAAATTTTTCTCACTTATTATATAAGTAGGCAACTTCATATCACTCGTATACTTAGTCAATATATTTCTAACCATCCTACGTCCTACTCAGCGATATCTTTGATCGTACGGTTGTTAATGATCGGGGGGTCTTTATATCGGGTTGTAATGGGGCTTAGGTAAAGGTGAGGTAAAATTTTGGATAGTGGCTAAACCACCCAATCCGAGGACATTACAAAAGTAACTAGTCACTCATCTAATCTAGACACCCTCACTTAACATAATAAAACTCTCACCCACTTTCCCGACACTTTATTTGAAGCACTAGTCTTTCCTAAAGTACATGCTTTATTCACGACTTTCTTTTTGCACTTCTTTTTCTTTGTATTTCTCTTTTTTTCTTTTGTTTTCTTTTCTTTTTCATTTTTAAACATAATATTTACAACACATTTTTTTTACTTAAAAATAAACAAACTAAATAACTTAGCATGTCTAGGCAAAAACTCGGCTTCTACACTTAACTGCTTATTTTCCTACAATTTCCACAACTAAAACCATATACATGAAGCTACAAACTACACCCGTACAACTCCTCTTATTATCCTCGGATATGATGGTCAAAGGGTAGGAAGAGCGATAATTTAGGTTAAAAGTTGGTTACCTAGTCTATAATCAAGAAAAGGCTAGGCTCAAATTGGTTAAGTAATGTCAAAGAATGCCCCCATCGTCCCGTTAACTTCTGCACAACTAAGATTATGACAAGTAATAGTAGGATACCCTAATCAACTGACTTAGTATACACCTCATGAAAAGATTTGGAGATGGATGTCTCCTTCTTCGACTCAAAGTACCTCACAAGGTTTGCACATTATCATTCTAGTCTAGTCTTAACAGCAAAACCACTAGTCTAAATAACTAAGTGTGAGGTTTCTTCTTATTCCTAAGCTTTGTGTTCGAGTTAAAATCCTAACTAATAAGGTAACAATCTTTTAACAAAAGTTGAAAATTTTTGAAGGGGGTCAAATTTTGAAAAATTTATACCAAGTCTAAACCTAGACACAACAAACCAAACATTATTATATACAAGGAAGATTCTTGAAAGGAACCCTCCCCCACACTTGAACGACACATTGTCCTCAAGGTGTCTAAGATACTAATAAACACCTAATTATAAAAAGAAAATAAATTTGAGATAGTTTTATCTCGATGATCTAGTACGTAAGAAGCAGCAAGGAGATCGAACCCTGCAGAGCTCAAATCGGAACACTTCCGTACCGGATCACCAAAGATACGAATAAACTATCTCAAATCATGCATAATAATAAAATAAATAAACGAATATATATCACATAAATATTAATTCACAAGCATATATATATAAAAGCAAAATTAAACAAGGAAACAAATATTTCACATATATGCACATACTAAGTAAAGAAAGTAAAAAGTTAAAGGAAAAAGGAAAAAGGAGCTCCCTGGTCAAAATTATTCCGTGCACTTCTATTTTTTGAGCTAGGCCTCTTGTCATGCCATGGTGAACATCATATGGGGCTAGAGTGTGCCTGTCTTACTAGACTTATATACAAAAGATATTAAACCAAATAAACACACATAAAATAAAATACAATCAAATTAACACACTTCAAAATGAAATCTATTCTAATTTTTTTGTGTTTTTTCTATTTTTTTGATTTTTTTTGGCTTTTATTTACGCTGCGTTCCTGGAAAGCTTGAAAACCAGACGCCCTACTCTGTTGGGTCACAGGTGTAATTTTGATGTTCGCGATTCACACAACTCACGAATAGCATACCATGATGAACTACCTTTCCTGGCGACCTTTTCAGCTCTAAGCTTAAGGGGGTCACCTCGTAGTAACACGGTACGCTCAATTTGTGAGATAGTGCTATTTTTACTATAGTCTCCATCATGTTCGCTTTTTCCACATTTAGGACAACATCCTAATTTTTTCATCCTTCTGTAGTATGCGCATTTTGAAGTTCCTCTCGAATGTCTTAAGAAATTTTTCTCTCGTCGCTCAATTTTCAGTGTTTCTTTTGCTGTTCTCACAATAATGCGGCAAACGTCTATCGGGATTTTTTTAGAGATTAAGACTCTCACTAAATACATATACTTAGCACAAAACATCCTGTTCTTTATCCTCTACAGGTAAAAGAGAACAAAACATAACCTTAAAAACTAAACTAAACCTAACATGCTAATTTAAATTCATCAGCTTGACTTTTTCCATGTTCATGCATTGGACGACAAATCGAGGTATTGTACCTCCTTATCTCGGTCAATTTTGTCATCAATATAGCTCTTGCATTTTTTTTGGTTGACATTGAAAACTCTTCCATCCTTGTCTTATAACTCAAGAGCTTTATTTGGAAGTACACTAACAATTTTGAATGTCCCGCTCCACTTTGCTTTGACCTTCTCCGGAAAGAGTTTGAGGCGAGAGTTACATAATAGAACTTGTTGGCCCTCTTTGAAAAATTCATTGGATTTGATGTTTGGAGGTTTCCCACCATATATCTTTTCTACTTCTTGATGAGTGCTTAAAACACTCATTACTTTTGTCCAATTTCTAGTTTTTTTTAGTATTTTAGGTTGTTTTATTTGAGTTTTAGTTATCTTTGTTGTAGTTTTGTTTATTTCATGTTTTTAGTTGTGTATTTTTGTTTCTCATTGTGTTTTATGGTTTTAGGAACTAATTCGAGGAAATGGATGATGACCGAGTTAGACGAGCGGATGCATGGACGAGAGGAAAGATGTGAAGGTGAGAAGAGCAAAGGTGAGGACCTGGCGCACGCTAGAAAAAATTGGCGTTATTGTCAGGGATTGAGTTTTAAACGCTCGATTTGGTGAACGAACTTGGATTAGATAAATTTTTTTTATATTGTAATAATAATATAATATAAAATAATTTAAATAAAAAACAACAAAAAATTTTTAGTTAATTTTAAGCGTTACTTGCAACACAAGTTACTTGCGAGGAAAGTTACGTGTATGCCCTTAACCAGGTAAACCAAAAATTTTCTGTTAGAATTTGAAGAAGACATTACTCGATTAGAAAGGTCATTGCGCAAAGCGAATAGAGATAAATCAAGGATGGATCAAAGACAAGAAGGACAAGGAGCTGAATTTCAAGCTCCTAGAAGATCTTTGATGGACCATGGAAGACCAACTTATGAAGGAGCGAAAACGGGGATCCAGCAGCCAGCTATTGAAGCTAATCACTTCGAAATCGAGCCGGCAGTGATTCATATGCTTCAAGCATCAAGTCAGTTCTATAGGCTACCTAATAAGGATGCAAATGACCATCTTGGAAATTTCATGGAATTAGCTGATAACTTCAAGTATCCTGGAGTATCTGATGATACTGTTAAGATACAAATGTTTAGGGACAAGGCTAAACTGTGGTACAAGCAACTCAAAGGTTCTCCTATAACCACTTGGGAAGAACTGGCAAATGCTATTCTAGATAAGTATTTCCCATACTCAAAGACAAACAAGCTCGTCAAGGAGATAACCAATTTCGAACAATATGAAGGTGACTCTTTGAGTGAAATATGGGAAAGATTTAAGGAGTTACAAAGGAGTTGTTCTCACCATGGTTTATTGGAGGAATCGTTGCTCAAAACTTTTTATTTTAGCCTTTTACCAACAACCATGGGAACAGTTGATTCTGCCTCTAACGAAAATTTTCTCAGAAAGGAAAGAGGTGAAGCCTACCATATTCTGGAAGAGTTGGCAGCAACCAATAGGATAGTCGCAAATGAAAGAAGAAAATAACCAATGAGAAAACTGAGAGAACCAACTGAGTGAAGCGAGAAGAGAGGAATGATTGAACTTGACGCTTCCTCATCATTTCAAGCTCAATTGGATGTAATGCCAAAGCAGTTACGAGATTTAACTTTAAACAAAGTTGATGCTGTTGCTATCCAACAAAATTGTGAAGCTTGTGGCAACATTGGCCATGAAATTAGTCAGTGTGCCATGATGAACCAACAAAGTAAGCCAGCCAATTTTGTTAGTGGTCAGGGACAAGGAGGAAACCGAATGGGGAATAACCCATATTCTTCAACATATAACCCAGGATGGAGGAATCATCCTAACTTCTCATGGAAAGATAGAAACAATGAAGACAGTATGGCAATTGTCCCTGATAAAAGACTACTATTACGTGCACCACAACAAGGACCACCACCTGGTTTTCAACCACGTGGGTTTTTGGGAAAAAGAATGGGGGGAAAGATTTGACAAAGTAGAGAAATTCATCCAACAAATTGGGGAATCATCCACTAACCAAAGCCAAATATTGAAGGCCTTGGCAAGCCAAAAAGCAAGGCAAAACAATTTGGAACAATTCCTTAGGGGGCAATCAACTACCATGCGCTATATGGAAATACAACTTGGGGAAATTACAAAGGCAAATGCCCAAAGAGCTGCAGGGTCACTCCCAAGCTCTACTGAAGAAAATCCTCGAGGTCACGTTAATGCTATTGCCTTAAGAAGTGGGAAGGAATTAGCCTCTCAAACAGCTAAAGAGAAGGCTAAGGAAACTAACATTGAGATCCCTGACCAAGACAAGGTAAAAGAAGTACAGCATGAGGAAACTTCGTAAAAGGAAGTTGCAGAGGAAGAAGAAGTTTATGTACCGCCACCACCAATGATTTCCATTCTACCTTATCCTCAGAGGGTAAAGAGAAAGTCGGGAATGGATGAGAAATTTCTCCGTTTTATGGAGAAAATGAAGGATGTACAGATTAGTGTCTCTTTTCTTGAGATACTAGATCAAGTTCCACACTATGCCAAATTTCTAAAAGAACTCGTGACGAAGAAGAGAAAGTGTGAAGATAAAGAGACAGTCGCCCTAACGGTAGATTGTAGCTCTCTAATCTTGAAAAATATTCCTACTAAGCTTCAAGATCCTGGAAGTTTCACTATTCCTAGTTTTATTGGTGACACTGAGTTTCCAAAGTGTTTATGTGATTTAGGCGCAAGTATTAACTTGATGCCTTTATTAACATTTCTAAAACTAGGGCCATGTGAAGTTAAGCCGACTTCTATGCTACTCTACTTGGCAGACCAAACAATAAAGAAACCATTTGGTATAGTTGAGGATGTCTTGGTAAAGATTGACAAGTTCATCTTTCCAATTGCCTTTGTGGTTTTTGATTTGTCTGAGGACAAGAATTGTCCACTAATTTTTGGCAGACCCTTCCTCAATACAGCACATGCATTGGTAGATGTGCATAATGGTAAATTGGTTCTCCAAATTGGAGATGAGAAGGTTGAGTTTAACATGACAAGTGTGATGCGCCATCCTCTTGATGAGGAGATGTGCATGAAAATTGACATTGTTGATGAATGTATCCTCGAATTCTGCAAAGAAAATATCTCTAGAATTGAGGAAAAAGGACAACACGAAGAAGAGGAGAAAATTGTAGAAGAAGTAAAGGAAGAAGTTGATAAGAAAAGTCTACTTGAGGAATTGGAAATTCATTTGAAATATCGAACTCCACCCTCAATTGTGAAAGCTCCATCCTTGGAGTTGAAAGAACTACCACCGCATCTAAGGTATGCATTCTTAATAGATGGAGGGATGTTACCAATTATAATCTCGAACAAGCTCTCCAAGGATGAAGAGAATAAATTGCTTGCAATTGTGAACAAATGGATTAAGGCAATTGCTTGGCAAATCTCAGACATCAAGGGGATAAGCCCAGAAATTACGATACATGGAGGATGGAGTAAGCCCGAGGATAAACCGACAAAGGAGACTTAATCCAAACATGAAGGAGGTTGTGAAGAAGGAGGTGATCAAGCTTCTAGAAGCCGGAATTATTTATCAATTTCAGATAGTGAGTGGGTTAGTCCAATCCATTGTGTCCCCAAGAAAGGGGGAATGATAGTAGTAATCAATGATGAGGGGGAACTCATTCCAATACGTACTATGACCGATTGGAGGGTGTGTGTTGACTACATAAAATTGAATGACGCCATACAGAAGGATCATTTCCCTTTGATATTGATTGATCAAATGTTAGAAAGAATAGCTGGGTATTCCTACCATTGCTTTTTGGATGGGTACTCAGGGTACAACCAAATAGCAATATACCTTAGAGATCATGAGAAGACATCTTTCACCTGTCCCTTTGGTATTTTTGCTTATCGCAGAATGCCTTTTGGATTAAGTTGTGCCCCAGCAACATTCCAACGTTATATGGAGTCCATCTTTTGGGAGATGAACGAGAAGATTATGGAAATTTTTATGGATGACTTCTCTGTATTTGGAAATTCATTTGATCATTGTCTGAAAAATCTTGATAAGGTACTGGAAAGATGTGAGGAAAAGAATCTTATGCTCAACTAGGAAAAGTGTCATTTTATGGTAGACAAAGGAATAGTTCTTGGGCACAAGATTTCTAAAGTTGGAATGGAAGTGGAAAGAGCTAAGATGGTCGTGATAGAGAAGATGATTGCACCAACCACAGTTAAAGGAATTAGAGCCTTTCTGGGTCATGCGGGCTTTTATAGAAGATTCATCAAGAACTTCTCTCTAATTGCCAAGCCTCTCATAAACTTGTTAGTGAAGGACATGTCCTTTAATTTTGACAAGCAATGTCAGAAGGCATTTGATGCCTTAAAGAAAGCTTTAGTAACAGCTCCGGTTATTTCATCGCCAGATTGGAAACTTCCATTTGAGCTAATGTGTGACACAAGTGACTTAGCTTTGGGTTGTGTGCTTGGACAGAAGAAAGAGGGGAAGTTACATGTCATCTACTATTCTAGTAGAGTATTGGCAGTAGCACAACTCAATTATACAACCATAAAGAAAGAGTTACTTGCGGTCGTCTATGCTTGTGACAAATTCAGAGCATACTTGTTTGGTTCAAAAGTTATAGTCTATACTGACCATGCTGCTTTGAAGTATTTATTCTCAAAGCAAGATGCTAAACCCCGCTTGATGCGCAGGATTTTGTTACTTCAAGAATTTGACTTATCAATCAAGGATAAGAAGGAAGCTGAAAATGTTGTTATAGATTATCTCTCTCGGTTAGAGAAAAGTGACGGGATGGAGAAAAATGGTAAGGTACAGGAAGAGTTTCCTGATGAAACTCTGATGACAATAAGTAGAGTGGAAGCCCCCTGGTATACTAAGTTATCCTCAAAGGAAGAAATTCCTAAGGAATACTAAATTGTTTGTTTGTGATGATCCATATCTCTTTAAGAGATGTAATGATGGGATGCTTCGACGGTGCATTGCTGATTGGGAAATAGCTAATGTTTTAGAGCAATGTCACAACACTACTTACTCAGGTCATTATGGAGCAACAAATACTGCAACAAGGGTATTTGAGTGCGGATTCTATTGGCCTTATATATTTAGAGACACACGTACTATGTGGAACAATATAATCACTGCCAGAGAACGGGTAATATCTCAAAAAGGAATGAGATGCCATTATCTGGTATTTTAGAGGTTGAGCTCTTTGACGTGTGGGGGTTGGACTTTATGGGACCTTTTCCCACATCATATGGCAACAAATACATCTTGGTTGGAGTTGACTACATTTCAAAGTGGCTAGAAGCTTTGGCGTTGCCTGCAAATGATGCTAGAGTTGTTATCCTATTTCTTAAAAAACTCTTCTCGAGATTTGGAGTACCACGAGCAATAATCAGTGATGGTAGATCACATTTTTGAAATAAACCATTCAAAGTCCTACTTAAAAGATATGGGGTAACACATAAGGTGGCAACACCTTATCATCCCCAAACAAGCGAACAGGTGGAGCTTTAAAATCGAGAGCTCAAAAAGATTTTGGAAAAAACGGTTGGATCGGCTAGGAAAGATTGGTCAAATAAGCTCGATGATGCCTTATGGGCATAACAAACGGCATTTAAAACTCTAATAGGAATGTCGCCTTATAAGATAGTTTATGGCAAAGCATGCCATCTTCCTGTGGAACTTGAGCATTGTGCATTTTAGGCCATCAAGACCCTTAACTACGATTATAAAAAGGCAGGAGAACGAAGAATTCTCCAACTCTATGAGTTGGAAGAAATTTGAGATCTTACATTCGAAAGCTCAAGACTCTACAAGGAAAAGACAAAAAAGAGACATGATGCCCATATTATCAGAAAAGATTTTAAAGAGGGTCAACATGTTCTTCTTTTTAACTATAGATTTAAACTCTTCCCTGGGAAGCTCAAATCTAAATGCAGCGAACCTTACATGATTATTAAGGTATTCCCTTTTGGGGCACTTGATTTACAAAGTACCAAGGGGGAGATTTTTAGAGTTAACGGCCAACAATACAAAATCTACCTTGGGGGAGGCATCATTAACCAAATTGCAGAAATGCAATTGGTTAATATGTTTTATAATGCATGAACATGAAAATAGTCAAACTGACGACTTTAAATTAGCATGTTTAGGATTATTTTTATTTTAGTTATTTTTCACCTTTATTATTTTACTAATAGGGTTTATGTCATCTTTTATGTGCAGAAAAGAGAGAGGAAGAATGTTGTGCTCAAAGTACATAAGTTTAGTATATTTCTTAGTCAAGAATAAATTTCCAAGAGACATTTGAATCATCATTCTTAGTACGGCGAAAGAAACATTGAGGATTGAGCACCGTGATCTTTTTCATAAGATACACTCCACACAACTCATGAATACCGTGAGACCAAAAGGTGACTCGAATAGGTTTAAAGCCAAAAGGGTTGCAAGGAGAGGAACTAGTACATCATGGTACACAAATTGTGAGTTATGCATGTTGCAAAGGTCAGAGTTAGATCAGTAAATATAGTTGTCCTCTTTTACCTGTAGAGAGAAAAGAGCAGGATGTTTTGTGTCAAGTACATAAGTTTAGTGAGAGTCTTAGTGTCTAGAAGAATTCCGATAGATGTTTGCCTGATCATTCTGAGAAGGGCAAAAGAAAACTTGAAAATTGAGTGATAAGACGAGAACTTCTTGAGGCACTCACGAGGAACATCAAGGAGTGCTTACAAACATAGCACTATATCACAAACTGAGCAAACTGTCCTTCTAAGACAAGACCCTATTAGGCTCAAAGCCAAAAAGGCTACGAGACCAGGTAGTTCGTCTTGGTACGCGATTCAAGAGCTTTGTGAGCTACGGATATCAAAGTTGCATCTTTGATGGTGATTGCATTTGAGATAGTACTATATGCTAACCGAGCGACGTGCTATTACATCGTGACCCTACTAGGCTTAGTGCTAAAAAGGTTGTAATAACTGACAATCCATCAAAAGATAATGACCCATCTGAATGGGGCGTCTCGTTTTCAAGCTTTCCAGAAACGCAGCGTACATAAAAGCCAAAAAAACTAAAAAAAGGGGGAAAAACAAAAAAAAATTAGTTTAGATGTACATTTGTGTGTTGTTATCACAATTTGTTAGTTTAAGTGTTTGTTAGTTAGTTAGCATAGGTTGAATGTAAATGGCAAAAGCTATTTTCACCAAAAATTCACTGACTGGTGCACGCCAAAAACTCTGGTGCACACCAATTATGCACGATAAGAAGACCTGGCACATGCTAGAAAAAGGTGGCGTGCGCCAGAAATGGGAAAATAAAAACTCTGGCGTACGCCAGGTGCTTCTAGCGTACGCCAGCTAGGTCAGAATGGGGGTATATATTCGGCAGTAGCCAATTTTGGTCATAATTCACCATCCACCTGAATTCTCAAATCCGAAACCTAGATCTACTTTTGCCCAAGCATCCCGGACACTTTGCCCATATTACCCACCACCAGAATCGCAATCCACGATGTCAGGAGCTGAAGGATCTAGCCGGGTTAGCATGAGGAATACTCGAAAGTGCATGCAAACAGCTACACCATCAGGGTCCGATTCTTCGTCGGATTCACCCAGAGACATCCGCCACCTCTACAAAGCTCCCTTCATAATCTTTCATGATTGGGAGGGAGAGAGGTACCAAAATTTCTATAAACTTACTACCTTGAGTCATTTCGAGATTGATTGGGATGACATGACAATCTTAGGGGTAGCTGATGAGTTGATTATGGCTATCGAGAAGTTAGGTTGGGGTTATTTTACTGAGAGAGGCATTTTGGCTAGATAGGAACTAGTGCTAGAATTCTATTGTACCTTGCAGATTGAGGCAAATAGGGGTTCATTCACTGCACGAGTTTTTGATACTGAGTTTACAATGGATGAAAGTGATTTCAATTTCCTGTTTGACCTTAAATCTGGTGGGGAGCTTTAGATTTCAAACCTACTAGTCAGGCCCACCGAGCATGGCATGAGATTATAGGATTTGATAGATACGAGTCGGGGAGGGCGCCTAATGTGCTGATTAGAGAACCACATTTAGGAATCCTCCATTGCTTTATGACTTTGACCTTTTGTGGTTAATGGGAAGAGTTTAAAGTGTTCCGATCTCAGCTATATGCCATCGACTGCCTCCACCACGACATTAGGTTTAACACATATGCCATGGTTGTTGACTGCTTTGCACATTCGATTAGCGATAAAGAACCTAGTCATCTGTATTTAGGTCATATCATTTCTCGCATTGCACATTACCATTTTCCTGAGAGATTTTCAGAGTACCAAGGGTCATATGAGGAGATTAGGCCTTCCACTGTCGGCACAAGCGCCGAAACCTTAAGAGCAGGACCAAGAGGAGGAGGAGCATCATGATGAGGCTGGACCTAGCCATCAGTCTCTACACCCACAGGTAGATCTTTATGACCAGTTTTCTACGATGCAGTTGCAGCTACAGGGCTACAGAGACCAGCTTCAAGGCTATGGCATCCAGCTTCAACATATGATGTCATCGACTGCTCTCATTGAGGAGCACCAAAGAGTTCAAATAGAGGAGCAGCACGCATTCTAAGCCAAGCAGTGGGCATTCATGGAGCAGCAGAGGGAGCAAGCGGCATGGATGCGATAATAGGTCGAGAACTTCAGCACTGGATTTATGTTTTCATCACAATCTCCACCAGTCTCCAGCGCGGGATTGACAGGGAGCTCCTACTTCCTTAGTCTTTTTATTTATTTTACTTTATTTATTTTTATTTGTTTGCTCTTTTACGTGTTAGATTTTTTGTTAAGTGTGTTTGTTTGCTTATCTTTAATTTTGATTTCTTGCATGTTTTTATTTTTGTGTGATATTTGTGATTTTGTATGTGTGTATTAGACACCTTGAGGACATTGTGTCATTCAAGTGTAGGGGAGGGTTCCTTCCAGGAATCTTTCTTGTTAGGATGTTTAGAGTGTCTAGGACGTGTAGGTTTAGACTTGGCATGAATTTATCAAAAATTTGACCCCCCTCAAAATTTTTCAACTTATGTTAGAATTTTATCAAACTCTTAGTTAAGGATTTAATTTGAGCCCAACGCCTAGGAATTAGTAGGAACCTCACACTCTGTTGTTTAGGCGAGTAGTTTCACTATATAGACTAGACTAGAGGGTTTTTTAGTGTACCTTGTGAGGATTTTAGCCGACAGATGAGACACTAGTCTCTATTTTTCATGAGGTGCATACTAGTGTTAATTAATCGAGGCATCCTACTAGTACTTATCGTGGTCTAGGTTGTGTGGAAGTTGTGAGAAGATGGGGCATTCTTTGATATTTGAGCTTAGAGCCTTAGAGCCAAAATCCTTTATTACCATTTGCATAAAACCATTTGAGCCGAGCCTTTTTATTGATCTTAGATGAGGAAGCCAACTTTGAGCCTATTATCTATCATCATCCCCACCTTTGATCATCCGATTCGAGGACTTATAGTTTGTGCTTGTTGAGAATGTTTGTATTATGAGTAGTCGGTATCTGAAACCAATTTGGGGTATATCTTAGGATTTTTATAGTTTATGACCATGTTGAGAAGCCGAGTTTTGCCTAGACGTGTGCATAAGTTATAATGTGTTGAATGTAAGAAAAAGAAAAAGAAAAAGAAGTGAAAAAGAAAAGAAAAAAAAGAAAAGAAAAAGAAAAGAAAAGAGAAGTGAAAAAGAAAAGAAAAAGAATGTGAAGTTGAATAAGTATAAGTTCAGGCAAAACTTGAGCTTCTAGGTCTTAGTATATTGGGATATTGGGGAGTGTATGTTTATTATACTTGGTGAGGATGTTTTAGATTAGGCGAGAGACTACTTAGTTCATGTACTAAGTCCTCGGATTGGGTGGTTTAGCCACTTTCCATATATTTTTACATCACCCTGATCTTCAGCCCCATTACAACCCAATGAAAAAGCCCCCCCAATCATTGACAACCATTACGACTTTTAGATAGCGCTGAGTAGGACGTAGTATGCTTTGAGATATTGACCTGTATGCGAGTGATAGGAAGTTGACCATACACATTATATGAGTGATACACTTTACTATCTGATGAGTGCTTAAAACACTCATTACTTGTGTCCATTTTCTAGTTCGTTCTTAGTTTTTTTAGGTTGTTTTATTTTAGTTTTAGTTATCTTTGTCTTAGTTTTCTTTATTTTATGTTTTTAGTTGTGTATTTTGTTTTTCATAATGTTTTATGGTTTTTAGGAGCTAAGTCGAGGAAATGGATGATGACTGAGCTAGATGAGTAGATGCATGGACGAGAGGAATGACGCAAAGGCAAAGAAGAGCAATGCTGAAGACCTGACGCACGCTAGAAGATGGTGGCATACGCCAGAAATGCACCAAAAGCAAACAACCACAAGCAACAACGACTAGACACGAACGACCGTGCACCTAAGACCTGACACACGCCAGGCACAGTTGGCGAGCACCTAAGGATCTGATGCATGCCAGGCATAGTTGGCGCACGCCATACCAGATAGTGAGAGAGCTACCACTTGCCTCTTTGAGTGGAAACACCAGAGGTGACCATGACAAACCAGTATAGATAGAGGTGGATAGTTGTTAGGATATTATGTTAGTTTATATTAGTTTTTACTTTTGACTTATGTTTTGATGTTAATAATGAACATTAGTGTAGAATAGACAAGGAGAGTGTGAGAGAGAGAGGTGTGCAGCACAAACTTGGGCCATCTTTCAGTGAAGAACGTGAGGAAGAAAGCTGGCTTCATCCTTGTAAAGCTTTCTTCACTTAAACTCTTCATTTAGTTAATTAATGCTAAGTATGTTCATATTTTTTTTATATTGTTCTTTGCAAGCATGTGTGAGTAGTTAATCTATGAGTTTGGTGGCTTGAAGCCAATACTTTGTCATGGTTTAGAGGGTTAAAAACATGATGAACATGTCAAACTAACAAACTTAATGCTATGCTAAACTTGCTTGATCACCAAGGTTAGAAGTTAGTTTAAACTTGAAACCGAGAGGAGATAGTTTAAATGGAAAAGTTAGTTAGATAAGTTGCTGGTTTGAGTTGCTAATACTCTTACTCAGTGATTTATTGTCCTTAAAGTGATGCATATAGTTGGTTCTTTGCTGTGCTTAGTTGGTTTTTGGGGTCGAGAGAACATCTAACCATTCTAAGCATGGTAAAGGAGCAATTTAGGCCATTCTAGCACGAGAGTGTAGTTTGGTTGATTCCTAAACACTAAGACCATGTTATGTAGTTAGTAAACCTTCTGAATTTGTTGATTATGTTGGTTTTAAGTTCACCTAGCTCATTTGTGCTTATTAAGTTGTTAAAAATCTGTTTTGAAAACCAAACCTTCAAGTAGCTAAGTTCATAATTTGTAGATTAGTAATCCGACTTAGAACGAGTGTTTTCATCAAACCACTTCATAAATTGATCTTAGACAAGTTACAAATCCTAGTTAAAGCCTTAAACTCGGTCCTTATGGGATGATTTTACCTTACTTACTCATTTGTGCAACTCTGCTAAAACAACTTGGTGGCGTACGCCAACTTTGGCCATCCGAGGCAAAAATTCACACTCCAGAAGAGTTGGCATACTCCAACTCTACTAAATTGTTAAACTTGGCGCACGCCAGACATTGTTGGCATATGCCAGGTTATCTAGGCAGACGACCTGTCGTCTAGAAAAACTGCTGGAAACTTATAAGGATAAGAGCAGACCCTCTTGGGAAAATGCACGAAACAAATTGGCGCTGTTGCTGGGGATCTAGTTTAAATACTCGATTCGGTGAACGAACTTGGATTAGTAAATTTTTATTTTCATAATATACTATAATATAATAATATATTTTTAATAAAAAAAAACCAAAAAAAATTAATTTAAAATTTTATCATTACTTGCAAAACAAGTTACTTACGAGGAAAATTACGTGCATGCCCTTAACTAGGTCAACAAAAAATTTTCTGTTAGACTTTGAAGAAGACATTACTTGACTAGAAAGGTCATTGTGCAAGGGAAAAAGAGAGAAAGTCAAGATGGATCAAAGGCAAGAAGGACAAGGAGCTGAAGGTCAAGCACCTCGAAAATCATTAATGGACCACGGAAGACCAACATATGAAGGAGCAAAAACTGGAATTCAGCAGCCAGCTATTGAAGCGAATCATTTCGAAATCAAGCCGGCAGTGATTCATATGCTCCAAGCATCTAGTCAGTTCTATGGACTATCTCACGAGGACGCAAATGACCATCTAGGAAATTTCATGGAATTAGCTGATAACTTTAAGTATCCTGGAGTATCTGATGATACTGTTAAGATACGAATGTTTCCATACACGCTTAGGGACAAGGCAAAATTGTGGTACAAGCAACTTAAAGGTTCTCCAATCACAACTTGGGTAGAACTGGCAAATGCTTTTCTGGATAAGTATTTCCCGTATTCGAAGACGAGCAAGCTTGTTAAGGAGATAACCAATTTCGAACAATTAAAAGGTGACTCGTTTAGCAAAACGTGGGAGAGATTTAAAGAATTGCAAAGGAGTTGCACTCATCATGGTTTATCTAAGAAGTCCTTACTCAAAACTTTTTATTTTAGCCTTTCACCTACGACAATAGGGACTGTAAATGCTGCCTCCAATGGGAATTTTCTGAGAAAAGAAAGAGAAGAAGCCTACCATATTCTGGAAGAATTGGCTGTAACAAATAGGATAATTGCAAATGAAAGGAAGAAACAACCTGTCAGAGAGTTGAGGAAACTAACTGAGCGAAGCGATAAGAGAGGGATGATTGAACTTGATGCTTCTTCATCAGTTCAAGTTCAATTAGATTTAATGGAAAAACAGTTGTGAGATTTATCTTTAAACAAAGTTGATACAGTCAACAACCACCAAAATTGTGAAGCTTGTGGCAACACTGGCCATGAGTTGAGTCAATGTGCTTTGATGAACCAACAAACTAAGATAGTCAATTTCGTTAGTGGTCAAGGAAAAGTAGGAAATAGAATGGGGAACAATCCATATTACTCAACTTACAATCCTGGATGGAGGAATCATCCAAACTTTTTATGGAAAGATAGGAGCAATGATGATAGTATGGCAATTATTCCTGATAAAGGACTACCATTACGAGCTTAACAACAAGGACCACCTGGTTTTCAACCACATGGATTTTTAGGAGAAAGAATGGGGGCCCTAGAGGAAAGATTTGACAAGGTAGAGAAATTCATCCAGCAAACTGGAGAATCATCCACTAACCAAAGCAAAATACTTAAAGCCTTGGCAAGCCAAGAAGAAAGGCAAAACTATTTGGAACAATTCATTAGGGGGCAATCAACTGCCATGCGCAACATGGAAATACAACTTGGGGAAATTGCAAAGGCAAATGCCCAAAGAGCTTCAGGGTCTCTCCCAAGCTCTACTGAAGAAAATCCTCGAGGTCACGTTAATGCAATTGCGTTAAGAAGTAGGAAAGAGTTAGCCTTGTAAACAGTCAAAGAGAAGGCTAAGGACATTAACGTTAAGATTCCTGACCAAGATAAAGTTGAAGAAGTGCTGAATAAGGAAATTCCACAAAAGGAAATTGTGGAAGAAGGAGAAGTCTACGTACCGCCACCACCAATGATACCAATTCTACCTTACCCTTAGAGGGTAAAAAGAAAATTGGGAATGGATGAGAAATTTCTCCATTTCATGGAGAAAATGAAGGATGTACAGATTAGTGTCTCTTTCTTTGAGATGCTAGATCAAGTTCCACACTATACCAAGTTTCTTAAGGAACTTGTGACGAAGAAGATAAAGTGGGAAGATAAAGAGACAGTCGCCCTTACGGTAGATTGTAGTTCTCTAATTTTAAACCTTCCTACAAAACTTCAAGATCCTGGGAGTTTTACTATTCCTAGTTTTATTGGTGACGCCGAGTTTCCAAAATGCTTATGTGACTTAGGCGCGAGTATCAACTTGATGATATTTATCGACATAAAGCCAACTTCTATGTTACTCCAGTTGGCAGACCAAACAATAAAGAAATCATTTGGTGTGGTTGAGGATGTCCTGGTTAAGATTGACAAGTTCATCTTTCTAGTTGACTTTGTGGTTCAGGATTTTTTGGAGGACAAGAACTGTCCATTAATTTTTGGTAGACCATTCCTTAATATAGCACATGCATTGGTAGATGTGCATAATGGAAAATTGGTTCTCAGAATTGGAGATGAAAAGGTTGAGTTTAACATGACAAGCGTAATGCGTCATCCTCTTGATGAGGGGATGTGCATGAAAATCAACGTAAATGATGAATGTATCCTCGAGTTTTGCAAAGGAAATATCTCTAGAATTGAGGATAAAGGACAACACGAAGAAGAGGAGGAAATTGTGGAAGAAGTAAAGGAGGAAGTCGATAAAAAAAGTCTACTTGAGGAATTAGAAATTCAGTTGAAATATCGAACTCCACCATCAATTGTGAAAGCTCCATCCTTGGAGTTGAAAGAGTTACCCTCGCATCTAAGGTATGCATTCTTGATAGATGGAGGGAGGTTACCAATTATAATCTTGAATAAGCTCTCCAAGGATGAAGAGGACTAAGTGCTCGCAATTGTGAACAAACAGATTAAGGCAATTGCTTGGCAAATCTTAAACATCAAAGGGATAAGCCCATAAATTATAATGCACCATATTCACATGGAGGATGGAGCAAGGCCTAGGGTAGACCGACAAAGGAGACTTAATCCAAACATGAAAGAGGTTATGAAGAAGGAGGTGATCAAGCTCCTTGAAGCACGCATTATTTACCCAATTTCGGATAGTGAGTGGGTTAGTCCAATTCATTGTGTTCCCAAAAAAGGGGGAATGACAGTTATAGTAAATGATGAAGGCGAGCTCATTCCAACACGTACTGTGACCGGTTGGAGAGTATGTGCTAACTACAGGAAATTGAATGATGCTACACGAAAGGATCATTTCTCTCTACCATTTATTGATCAAATGCTGAAAAGAATGACAGGGTACTCTTACTATTACATTTTGGATGGGTACTCAGGTTACAACCAAATA
Organism: Hypericum perforatum; assembly: GCA_012979155.1. Lineage (NCBI taxonomy): Eukaryota > Viridiplantae > Streptophyta > Magnoliopsida > Malpighiales > Hypericaceae > Hypericum > Hypericum perforatum. The sequence goes on along the minus strand of SOPF01026643.1, from coordinate 94,671 downwards.
GCGATATACCCCAGAGATCAGGAGAAGACATCTTTCACCTGTTCCTTTGGTATTTTTGCTTATCGCAGAATGCCTTTTAGATTAAGTTGTGCCCCAGCAACATTCCAACGTTGTATGGAGTCCATCTTTTAGGAAATAAATGAGAAGATTATGGAAATCTTCATGGATGACTTCTCTATATTTGGAAACTCATTTGATCATTGTCTGGAAAATCTTGATAAGGTACTAGAAAGATGTGAGGAAAAGAATCTTGTGCTCAATTGGGAAAAATACCATTTTATGGTAGACGAGAGAATAGTTCTCGGGCATAAGATTTCTAAAGTTAGAGCTAAAATAGTGGCGATAGAGAAGATGATTGCACCAACCACAGTTAAAGGAATTAGAGCCTTTCTGGGTCGTGCGGGCTTTTATAGAAGATTCATCAAGAACGTCTCTCTAATCGCTAAGCCTCTTACAAATTTGCTAGTGAAGGACGTGTCCTTTAATTTTGACAAGCAATGTCAGAAGGCATTTGATGCCTTAAAGAAAGCTTTAGGTGATGCGAGTAACCTAGCTTTGGGTTGTGTGCTTAGACAGAAGAAAGAGGGGAAGCTACATATCTTCTACTATTCTAGTAGAGTATTGGCAGGGGCTCAACTCAATTATACAACTACAGAGAAAGAGCTACTTGCAGTTGTCTATGTTTGTGACAAATTCAGAGCATACTTGCTTGGTTCAAAAGTAATAGTCTATACAGATCATGCAGCTTTGAAGTATTTATTTTCAAAGCAAGATGCCAAACCTCGCCTGATGCCCTGGATTCTGTTACTTCAAGAATTTGATTTATCCATTAAGGACAAGAAAGGAGCTAAAAATGTTGTAACAGATTATCTCTCTAGGTTAGAGAAAAGTGACGGGATGGAGAAAGATGGCAAGATCTAGGAAGAGTTTCCTGATGAAACTCTAATGATGATAAGTAGAGTCAAAGCCCCTGGTATGCAGATTTTGCAAACTTTTTAGTGGGAGAAATTATTCTAGCAGGCTTAAATTATCCTCAAAGGAAGAAATTCCTAAGTGATGCAAAATTGTTTGTTTGAGATGATCCTTACCTCTTTAAGAGATGTAATGATGGGGTGCTTTGCCGGTGCATTGCTGATTAGGAAATAGCTAGTATTTTAGAGCAATGTCACAATACTACTTACTCAGGTCATTATGGAGCAACTAGGACAGCAGCAAGGGTATTTGAGTGCGGATTCTATTGGCCGTACATATTTAGAGACACACGTACTTATGTGGAACAATGTGATCGCTGCCAAAGAATGGGCAATATTTCCAAAAGAAATGAGATGCCATTATCTGGAATTTTAGAGGTCGAGTTCTTTGATGTATGGGGGTTGGACTTTATAGGTCCTTTTCCCACATCGTATGGCAACAAGTATATCTTAATTGGAGTTGACTACATTTCAAAATGGGTAGAAGCTTTGGCGTCACCTACAAACGATGCTAGAGTTGTTATCCTATTTCTTAAAAAACTCTTCTCTAGATTTGGAATGCGAAGAGCAATAATTAGTGATGGTAGATCACACTTTTGCAATAAACCATTTGAAGTCCTGTTAAGGAGATATGAGGTAACTCACAAGGTGGCAATACTTTATCATCCCCAAACAAGCGGACAGGTTGAGCTTTCAAATCGAGAGCTCAAAAAGATTTTGGAAAAGATAGTAGGATCGGCTAGGAAAGATTGGTCGAATAAGTTAGATGATGCTTTATGGGCTTATCGAACAGCATTTCAAACTCTAATAGGAATGTCACCCTATAGGCTAGTTTATGGCAAAGCATGCCATCTTTCTGTGGAACTTGAGCATCGTGCATTTTGGGCCATCAAGACCCTTAATTACAATTACAAAAAAGCGGGAGAACGAAGAAATTCGAGATCTTGCATTCAAAAGCTCGAGACTTTATAAGAAAAAGACAAAAAAGAGACATGATGCCCATATTATCAGAAAAGATTTTAAAGAGGGTCAACATGTTCTTCTTTTTTACTCTAGATTTAAACTCTTCTCTGGGAAGCTCAAATCTAAGTGGAGTGGACCTTACAAGATTATTAAGGTGTTCCCTTTTGGGGCACTTGATTTACAAAGTACCAAGGGAGAGGTTTTTAGAGTTAATGGCCAACGATGCAAAATCTACCATGGGGAGGCAATATTAACCTAATTGCAGAAGTGCAATTGGTTAATAAGTTGAATAATGCATAAACACGGAGATAGTCAAGCTAACGACGTTAAATCAGCATGTTTAGGTTTATTTTTATTAGTAATAGTATATATTTCTATTATTTTTACTAATTGGTTTTATATTATTTTCTTTCCCATGCAATGAATTGAATGCAGTGACCTGGTTCATACGAGAGACTCATCACAAGTGTGAATACTGTGGTACTACAGGGTGACTTGACTAGGCTTAGAGCCCAAAGAGTCCTTAGGAGAGGTAGTCTATCATGGTACTCGCACTAGGAGTTGTGCATTTTGCAAGGTCAGCGTTAGTTTTGTAAATATGTTTTGTGGAAAATATATGTATTTAGTTAGAGTGTTAATTTCGAGAAAAATTCTGATTGTTATTTGCCTAATCATTTTGAGAAGGGCAAAAGAAACCTTAAAAACTGAGCGGAGAGAGGAAAATTTCTTGAGGCACTCCAGAGGAACTTCAAAGAGTGCCTATAAGAACAGAATGACAACATTAGATTTCTGCCACAAATGTGGCAAGTTGATACACGACAGTGTTTGTAGCAAACACAGTACTATGTCGCAAACCGAGCGAACTGTCTTGTTACGTCAAGACCTAGTTCAGCTTAAAGCTGACAAGGTTGCGAGGCCAGGGAGTTCGTTGTGGTACGCGATTGAAGAACTGTGTGAGCGACGAATATCGAATTTACATCTCTGATGGTGACTGCATTAGATATAGTAATACATGCCAATCGAGTGACCGTGCTATCACATCGTGACCCTACTAGGCTTTAGGCCAAAAAGGTTGCGATAACCGACAATCCATCAATAGATAATGACCCATCAGAATGGGGCGTCTGGTTTTCAAGCTTTCCAGGAACGCAACATACATAAAAGTCAAAAAAATAATAAAAAAAGAAAAAATGTACATTTGTGTGTTGTTATCTCAATTTGTTAGTTTAAGTGTTTGTTAGTTAGTTGGCATAGGTAGAATGTAAATGGAAAAACTATTTTCACCAAAAATGCTCTACCTGGCGCACGCCACCTTGGAAAAACTATTTTCACCAAAAATGCTCTACCTGGCGCACGCCAACATAAGGTGGCGTGCACCAAAATTTGGAAAACAGAAACCTGGCATATGCCATATCTGTATGGCGTATGCTAGGTAGGTCAGAATGGGATAGTATAAATTTGGCATCAGCCGATTTTTGCTCACAATTCACAATCTCTCCTAATTCTCCACTCAAAACAGAAACCTAGCACGAACCCAAGCCTACCCAACATCCGTGACACAATACCCAACTCCCAAAACTTGATCTACAATGTCAGGAGCTGAAGGATCAAGCCAGATCATCAGGAGGAACACAGGGAAGCGTGTGTGGACTCCTACACCATCAAGATTGGATTCTTCATCAGATCAACCCAGAGACATCCACCACCACTACAATGCTCCCTTCACAATCTTCAATGATTGGGAGGGAGAGAGGTACCAAAGATTCTCTCAACTCACTACTGTAGGTTATTTTAAGATTAATTAGAATGACATAAGAATCTTAGGGGTAGCTGATGAGTTGATAGAAGCTTTTGAGAAGCTGGGGTGGGGGTACTTTCAGGAGTTAGTGCTATAGTTCTACTGCACTCTGCAGGTTGAGCCGAATAGGAGTTCATTCAGTGCACGAGTTTTTAATACTGAGTTTAGCATGAATGAAGCTAAATTCATTGACCTTTTTTAGCTTAAGAGTGGAGGTGGAGCTTTAGATTTCTAACCAACTAGTTTAGCTCACTAGGCTTGGCATGAGATCAATGGTTTTGCTAGATACGAGTCGGGGAGGGCATCTAATATGCTGATTAGAGAACCATACTTAGGAATCCTCTATCGATATATGACTCTATCCTTCTCTGGTCAATGGGAAGAGTCTAAGGTTTTCAGATCTCAGCTATATGCCATCGACTGCCTCCACCACAACATTAGGTTTAGCACTTACGCTATGGTGGTTGATTGCTTTACACGTTCGATTAGCGATAGGGAACCTAGGCATCTATACCTAGGTTATATCATTTCTTGTATTGCACGTCACCATTTTCCTACGAGATTTTTAGAGTACAAAGGGACATATGTGGAGCCGGTGGATCTCAACATCGACAAGCTCCACTATAGCAAACTTATTAAGAGGATGATGACTCGAGATGGCAAGGAGATAGTGCAGTATAAGCTGTGGGAGGAGCGTCAAGCGGTCCTAGCCACCCATACCAGATTGGGCCTTCCACTGCTAGTATAGGAGCAGATCCTTTAGGAGCAGGACCCAGAGGAGGAGCATCATGACGAGGCTGGCACTAGCCATCAGTCTCCATGCCCGCAGGTAGATCTTCATGATCAGTTTTCTGCGATGCAGTTGCAGCTGCAGGGCTACGGAGACCAGCTTCAGGGATATGGTGTCCAGCTTCAGCATTTGACATCAGTGACTGCTCACATGGAGGAGCAGCAGAGAGCTGAGATGGAGGAGCAGCGCACATTCAGAGCCGAGCAGAGGGCGCACGTAGCTTGGATACGACAGTGGGCTGAGAACTTTGGCAGTGGATTTTCATTTCCATTACAGTCGCCATCACGGGATTGAAAGGGAGCTCTTACTTCTCTATTCTTTTTATTTTTGTTTTACTTTATTGATTTTCCTTTTATGTGTTAGATTGTTGTTGAGTATATTTGTTTGCTTATCTTTATTATTGCTTACTTGCATGTTTGTTTTTAATTTTTGTATGATATTTGTGTTTTTGATTGCGTGTATTAGACACCTTGAGGACAATGTGTCATTCAAGTGTAGGGGAGGGTTCCCTCTAGGAATCTTCCTTTTTAGGATGTTTAGTTTGTCTAGGACGTGTAGGTTAAGACTTGGCATGAAATTTTCATAAATTTGACCCCCCTCAAAAATTTTCAATTTGTGTTAGAATTTTATCAAACACTTAGTTAGGAATTTAATTCGAGAACAAAGCCTAGGAATTAGTAGGAACCTCATACTTGGTTGTTTAAACGAGTAGTTTTGTTATGTAGACTAGACTAGAGGGTTTATGAGTGAACCTTGTGAGGACTGAGCCGACGAAAGAGACACTAGTCTCTATTTTTCATGAGGTGCATACTAGTGTTAGTTAATTGAGGCATCCTACTAGTACTTATCATGGTCTAGGTTGCGTGGAAGTTATGAGAAGACGGGGCATTCTTTGATATTTGAGCCTAGAGCCTTAGAGCCAAAATCCTTTATTACCGTTTGCGTAAAACCATTTGAGCCGAGCCTTTTTATTGATCTTAGATAAGGAAGCCAACTTTGTGCCTATTATCCATCATCATCCCTACCTTTGATCATCCAATTCGAGGACTTATAGTTTGCGCTTGTTGGGAATGTTTATATTATGAGTAGTTGGTATCTGAAACCGACTTGGGGTATATAGTTGGGATTATTTTATGATATATGACCAGTCGAGAAGCCAAGTTAGCCTAGACATGTGCAGTTTGTATAGTAAGTTGAATGTAAAAGTAAAAAAAAAAGAGAAAGAAGTGAAAAAGAAAAAAAAGAGAAAGAAGTGAAAAAGAAAAAAAAAGAGAAAAGAAGTGAAAAAGAAAAGAAAAAAAATGTGAAGTTGAATAAGCATAAGTCTAGGTAAAACTTGAGCTTCTTGGTCTTTGTATATTGGGATATTGGGGAGTGTACGTTTATTATACTTGGTGAGGATGTTTTATATTAGACGAGTGACTGCTTAGTTCATATATTGAGTCCTCGGATTGGGTGGTTTAGCCACTTTCTATATATTTTTACCTCACCCTGACCTTAAGCCCCATTACAACCTGATAAAAAAGCACCCTATCATTGACAACTATTGCGATTTTTAGATAGCACTGAGTAGGACGTAGGATGTTTTGAGATATTGACATGTATGGGAGTGATAGGAAGTTGACCATACACATTATATGAGTGATACACTTTACTATCCTCGAGAGTTTAACGTTCTGGTGTCTTTTACATAGATTTAACACTTGTTTATACAATAGGGTACCGAGGTGTCTACTAGTTTGTAGTGCTTTATGTTTTGTAATTGATGAACTAACTAGGTTTATGATGAGATTTTAATATAAGTTGATGTTTTTAAGAGAAGTTAAGTATTGATCGAGTCGTGCCAAGTCTTTACCTCATTATGTGTTTGTGTGTGTGTTTGTAATTTTTGTTTTGTTCTTGTTCGCATTTGAGTCTTGCTTGGGGACAAGCTAAGATTCAAGTGTGGGGGTGTGATGAGTGCTTAAAACACTCATTACTTGTGTCCATTTTCTAGTTCGTTCTTAGTTTTTTTAGGTTGTTTTAATTTAGTTTTAGGTATCTTTGTCTTAGTTTTCTTTATTTTATGTTTTTAGTTGTGTATTTTGTTTTTCATTATGTTTTATAGTTTTTAGGAGCTAAGTCGAGGAAATGGATGATGACCGAGCTAGATGAGCGGATGCATGGATGAGGGGAATGACGCGAAGGAAAAGAAGAGCAACGCTGAAGACCTGGCGCATGCCAGAAGATGGTGGCGTATGCCAAAAATGCACCAGAAGCAAATGACCACGAGCAAGAACGACCAGACGCAAATGACCGAGCACCTAAGATCTGGCGCACCAGGCACAGTTGGTGAGCACCTGATGATCTGGTGCACGCCAGGCACAGTTGGCGCATGCCAGACCAGACTTGTATGGATAGAGGTGGATAGTTGTTAGGATATTATGTTAGTTTATATTAGTTTTTACTTTTGACTTATGTTTTGATGTTAATAATGAACATTAGTGTAGAATAGATAAGGAGAGTGTGAGAGAGAGGTGTGCAGCACGAACTTGGGCCATCTTTCAGTGAAGAACTTGAGGAAGAAAGCTGGCTTCACCCTTGTAAAGCCGTCTTCACTTAAACTCTTCATTTAGTTAATTAATGCTAAGTATGTTCATATTCTTGTTTATATTGTTCTTTGCAAGCATGTGTGAGTAGTTAATCTGTGAGTTTTGTGGCTTGAAGCCAATACTTTGTCACGATTTAGAGGGTTAAAAACATGATGAACATGTCAAACTAAAGAACTTAATGCCATGCTAAACTTGCTTGATCACCAAGGTTAGAAGTTAGTTTAAACTTGAAACCGAGAGGAGATAGTTTAAATGGAAAAGTTAGTTAGATAAGTTGCTGGTTCAAGTTGCTAATACTCTTACTCAGTGATTTACTATCCTTAAAGTGATGCATATAGTTGTTTCTTTGCTGTGCTTAGTTGGTTTTTGGGGTCAAGAGAACATCTAACCATTCTAAGCATGGTAAAGGAGCAATTTAGGCTATTCTAGCACGAGAGTATAGTTTGGTTGATTCCGAAATACTAGGACCATGTTATGTACTTAGTAAACCTTCTGAATTTGTTGATTATGTTGGTTTTAAGTTCACCTAGCTAATTTGTGCTTATTAAGTTGTTAAAAATCTATTTTGAAAACCAAACCTTCAAGTAGCTAAGTTCATAATATGTAGATTAGTAATCCGACTTAGAAAGAGTGTTTTCATCAAACCACTTCATAAATTGATCTTAGACAAGTTACAAATCCTAGTTGAAGCTTTAAACTCGGTTCTCGTGGGACGATTTTACCTTACTTACTCATTTGTGCAACTCTGCTAAAAAAACTGTTGTGTTGGCACGCGCCAGAAATTGGTGGCGTACGCCAAATTTGGCCATCCGAGGCAAAAATTCTCATGCCAGAAGAGTTGGCGTACTCCAACTCTTCTAAATCATTAAACTTGGTGCATGCCAGATATTGTTGGCGTACGCCAGGTTATCTAGGCAGACGACCTATCGTCTAGAAAAATAGTAGGAAACTTATAAGGATAAGAGCAGATCCTCTAGTGTTTAACCTTCTAGTGTCTTTTACGTAGAGTTAACACTTTCTTAAACAATAGATTGTCAAGGTGTTTACTAGTTCGTAGTGTTTTGTGTTTTGGAATCGATGAACTAACTAAGTTTATGATGAGATTTTAATATAAGTTGATGTTTTTGAGAGAAGTTAAGTTTGATCGAGTCTTTCCAAGTCTTTACCTCATTTTGTGTTTGTGTGTGTTTTTCTGATTTTTGTTTTGTTATTGTCCGCATTTGAGTCTTGCTTGGGGATAAGAATTTCATGTTTTTAGTTGTGTATTTTTGTTTCTCATTGTGTTTTATGGTTTTAGGAGCTAATTCGAGGAAACGGATGATGACCAAGCTAGACGAGCGTACTCCAACTCTTCAGAAACACAAAACCTAGCACACGCCAGGCATTGTTGGCGTACGTCAGGTTGTCCAGGCAGATGACCTGTCGTCTAAGTTAGCAAATTACTTATAAGGATAAGAGTAGAAGCTTCTAGCGCAGGACACTTCTCCCTTGAACTTTTCTAGGTACTCTTTTTGTAGTTCTCCATGTTCCTCTCAATCTTTCACATCGTCAACTTTTGATATACTCTCGGTGGAAAACTGGAATGTGCATTCCTTAATTTGATCAGTCTTTATGCACATTTTGTCATTAGAAAGATGACTCATCACACGAGGCATTATTCAACTTCCTCCTCTCCTACTTGTAAAACCATTCTTCCATCATGAACATTCATCGATGCATGTGCCGTGTTGAGGAAGGATCTTCCAAAAATTAGTGGACAATTTTTGTCCTCTAGAAAATCTAGCACCACAAAGTCAACTGGGAAGATGAATTTGTCAATCTTCAGTAGGACATCCTCAACAATTCCAAATAGCTTCTTAATTATTTGGTCTGCCAGTTGTAGAAGCATAGAAGTTTCTTTTACTTCACTCAAACCAAGTTTCTGGAAAATAGACAAAAGCATCAAGTTGATACTAGCGCCTAAATCACATAAACATTTAGGAAACTCAATGTCACCAATGAAGTAGGGAATATTAAAACTCCCCAGATCTTTAAGCTTTCTTGGAAGATTTTTAGAGAGTAATGAGCTACAATTGGCCGTGAGGGCAGTAGTCTCTCTGTCATCCCATTTTCTCTTCTTTGTGACAAGTTCCTTTAGAAACTTAGTGTAGTGTGACACTTGGTCTAGCATCTCAAGAAAAGAGACACTAATCTGCACGTTCTTCATTTTCTCTATGAAACGGAGAAATTTTTCATCCATCCCTGACTTCTTCTTTACCCTTCCTGGAAAAAGAAGAACAGGGATCATTGGTGGTGGTGGTATGTACACTTCTTCCTCTGCCACATCTATTTCAATGTGCGGACTTTTTTCTTTCTCCACAACCTTTTCCTTGACTTTGGCGGGAATCACCTTCTCATCATCCTTAGCTTTGTCCTTAACAACTTTTGAAGCTAATTCCTTGCCACTTCTCAAGAATATAGCATTTACTTATCCCCTAGGGTAGAACTGGGAAGAGAGCCTGATGCTCTAGTAGCATTTGCATTTACGATTTCCCCCAGTTGTGCTTCCATGTTTCGCATTGCAGTAGCTTGTCCCTTTAGGAATTGCTCTAAGTTGTTCTGCCTAGCTTCTTTACTAGCTAAGGCTGCCAAAATTTGACTTTGGTGGATTGAAGATCCTCTACTTTCCTGAATGAACTTCTCAATTTTGGTGAACCTCTCCTCAATTGCTCCCAATCTCTCCCCTAAGTAACCTCGTGGTTGAAAACCAGGAGGTGGTCCTTGTTGTGGGGCCTGTAAAGGAAGTCCTTTGTCGGCAACAATGGCTAAGTTGTTATCATTGGTTTCTCTTTTCCATGAGAAGTTAGGGTGATTCCTCCACCCTGGATTATATGTTGAAGAATATGGGTTGTTCCCCATCCGGTTTGCTCCTTGCCCTTATCCACTGACAAAATTAGCTTGTTCCCTAGGTTGGTTAAGCATGGTACAATCATTATACTCGTGGCCAACATTTATGCACGCTTCATAGCTTTGTTGTACTCCCATAGAATTAACTTTGTTCGTATTCATGTCCTTTAACTGCTTTGCCATTAAATCCAACTGAGCTTGGAAAGATGTCTGAGCGTCAAGTTCAATCATCCCTCTATGCTCCTGTAGTTCTCTAAGCTCTCCAACCTCCCTCATAGGTTGCTTCTTTCTCTCACTATCCTTTAACCGATTTGTTGCTGCCAATTCCTCTAAGATAAAGAGGGCTTCTTCCCTACCTTTTCTCAAAAAATTTCCATTTGAGACAGTATCAACACTAGAAAGTCTTTAGCAAACATTCTTCTGTCAAGTTGTGGTGTGGGCAACTTTGTTGTAATTCCTTGAACCTTCCCCATGTTTCACTCAAAGACTCGCCTTCAAATTGTTGGAAATTCAGAATTTCTTTTACGAGTTTGTTTGTCTTTGAGTATGGGAAATATTCTTCCAAGAAAGCGTTGGCTAATTCCTCCCAAGTAGTTATGGGAGTTCCCTTTAATTGCTTGTACCAAAGCTTCGCCCTATCCCTTAAAGTAAAAGGAAACATCCTTAACTTTAAGGCATCATCAGATATTCCTCTACACTTGAAATTATCGGGTAACTCCATGAAGTTCCCAAGGTGGTCATTTGGATCTTCATTGGGTAAGCCATAAAATTGAGAGGAATTGATGTAGGGACATCCGACTGATTCCCTAAAGTGACAAGCACCAATCTGAAGTTTGCTCAATAAGGAATTCAATAAGGCATAATGTCAATTTCGTTCCATTGATTTCAATTTAGTCCTTTACATTTTTCCATTCAGTTCCATTAAGTTGGTTTAATTATGATGTATGTTCATTCGTGGCTTTTGGTTGTAAGTCACTTCGTATGTCGCATTTTATTTTCTATAAGTATGTAAGTCCTATGAATGTAATAATCAGATTATGAACTATTAAATTGAGATTATTCTCTGAAATTACCTTTTGTGTAATTTATATGTGTGGATTCGCATAGCTAGTACGTGGACTCGTACGTTTTAAGCGTGGACTTGCTTGTTGTGCATGGACTTGCACGTTATCTAACATTTGCCCTGGCTGGCTGTTTGATTTATTCAAACAACCTTTGATCATACAACAGAAGTTGTTCCTGATCAAAGTCTCTATCCGTTACTCCAATTTTCTACCTATACAGAGTTATCTTTGTTTCTTTTGCTCCAAGATTCACCTTAAGATCATGTTCGAAACCGTTTATCAACCCTAGTCACCAAATTCCCTTCGTTTATCCGCACCCTTGCTCTCATTCGTACCAACCAAATCACAAATTCAAACAAGCCTTCCGCTACATTACATCAGGTGGTATCAGAGCCTGAGCCACGATCATCTCAATCCCTATATTGAGACTGAGAGTTTCCTTACTCGTGAGTTGAGAGAGAGCCATACACTACAAAGCCATGCATCAGGATTTGTGATCTAACGATCAGAATCTCAATTATCCTCCTAGCACCACTACAAATCCGTTCAGAGACATGATGGATCATGATTTGGATCGGAGATTTGCAAACATGGAAAACTCTTTTCAGGAGATTATCAAACGTTTGGACAAACTTGCAAGTCAAGCACCGTCTGTTACACATCAATCTATTGTTTGTGTAAAGCCTGAAGAAGAGGAGATCGGACAAAGATGTACATTTAGACAAGAAGAACGAAAGCATGGTCAATCTAGGAGTGGGGGTCATTTGTGCAAAGAAAATTTTGATTCATCTTGTAGAATCCTGGATGCCGAAGAATTCTTCAAGAGTATTGAATCGGATAAGTTGGTTGTTCCTTCAAACAATCCGTGCTTATCCAATGAACCAAGAGGAACCCCTAAAAATCCGTAAATAAGAGGAAAAGAGGAAGAGAACTTTGATGTGTGTGGATCAAGCATTGAAGAAGTTCGTGAGAATTCTGAAGAAGGGGAGGAAGATCAAGGCGATTCAGATAAAATTAAAGAGATTTATGACGTGTTACGCGAGGAATCTTTAATTTCTGAAAAGAAGGATGATTCGCAACAACAAAACCTCTTCAGGAATCGATGTTACATTAAAGATGGAGTGTGTGAAGAGATCATCGATAATAAAAGTCTTGGAAACCTTGTCAACAAGCCACTTGTTGCTAAATTAGGGTTGAAACCAATACCGCGTCCCGAGCCTTGTTTGATAAGTTGGATCCAATCAGGAGGAGTCATCAAGGAGACTTCAAAGTCTGAGATGGCTAACACATTTGGAGAGTACAAGGAGAAGCAAAGAGCAAAACAAGCTAAGTTGTTACCATCCAAGCCGAAGCAAATAAAGAACAGGCGGAGTAATGCTTCACATGCTTCAAACTTGGTTGTGCATGATGGCTTGTACAGATGGTGTGATACACCAAGTGTACGCCTTGATTTGAAGTCTTCCATTGGTCTGTTCGTGATCAATTATTTTGATGACTTCCTAAAGAGGTTGTGCCTTACTCGGCTTACTTGCTTAAATTTAGGAATTTTATGTCTTTGGTTTCTTTGATTTGGTTTAGGTGGCTTAACAAACTAACATGCATAAAATAACAACAAAACCAATTTAAATCATGCAAGAACACAAATAAAATACAAGAACACAAGATATATATCAACTTAAAACAAGTGGTGTGATACCATAGATTACTTAAGTAAACTAAATGGTTCATTGGGTTTTTAAGTACGTGTCACGATCCGGGTGTTTCAAGGCAACTAATCTACACTTTCGCGCTAGATTAGTCTAAATTGATCTTTAGCTAAACTTATATGAACTCGATTTGCTTTCACCCCCATGAGTCACATAAATCTAACTAAAAACTATAAACATCACCCTTTTGGATAATTCATCACCAAGGAGGAGTCCACAACTCACAAGACAACGAATCAACAAGTTAATGTTTTGATCAAGTCTTTCTCCTTTCGGTCTCAAGAATTGATTTTAATCATGGTTCTAGGTGATCAAATTAGAACAAGCATTAAGTCCTTTAACAAGTTCATGATCCTTAACATTTTTACCCATTTAAAACCATTAGAAAACTTAAGTTTTCAAGGCATCACACCAATAAGTAACACTCACACATATTTGTACAAAACATAAACAAAAACATACTTAATACATAAACACACTTGACATACATTTTATTTACATGATGAGCAAGGAAAATTAAGAATGGAAAAGGTATGAGAGGTTTACAAATTCCAAGCACAAGCTTGGTTCTTCTTCTTCTTCTCCTCCTTCCTTCTCCTTGCAAACTCTCGGCCAAACTCTCTCTTTTTCTTCCTTCTTGGTTTGGCCGAGAGCTTTCTTGCTCTTCACTCTCATGTTTTTTTCTTGCCTAAGTCATGGAATGACTTGCCTAATGCTTACTACTTAACTAAAATTCAAACTTAGCTAATGGAAAAATATAAAATTCAACTTAATCTAATATCCTAACAACTAATCTAACTTGGTCTCTAACTTTTATTTATTTTCCATATAAGTTAGACTTAGTTGTTTAGGAAAAATCTGAGTGTTGGCCACTTATTTTGGCAAGAGGCGAGATTTTCATGCAGCCACCACAAAGTTTGTGCCCTCCACATGTGATGTCATGCATTTGGTCATGCTTTGGTCATGCCTTGTCATGCTTCGTCATTACCGTTACAGCTGCAATGACGTCATCCATTTTTAAAACAAGATTTTTGGCAAGATTGTAGATATGGATGTCTTCTTTCAAATTCCACTGACAGAGCCTCAATCCAACTTTGTATGTGGAAGTTATGATTTTTCTCGTGCAAAAGGTCTGGCCCGGCGAACAACATGGTTAGCCTCGGAAATAATTTGTGCATTCGGTTTGTCAATGCCATTTTGCTCGCAACCTTGTGATCTTGATCATGTATTGTGATATTATCATCCATGAAGCTCCTAAAAATAAAGGAAACATAAGAAAAATGAACAAGCACGACAAGAGAACAATATGTACAAAAACGAAATAAAGACTTAGAAAACTCGTAAAAACGATATGTAATAAACGCTAAACTTACACTAAAATGTACATAAGTAATGATTGTTTTTGACACTCATCAAAAAGCCACATGGAAGTCGACACCTTCTTGTACTTTTAAGATGCGTGCACAAAGGCAAGGAAGAGTGGTGCCACCCTGAAGAGAAAGAAGACTGTGGCAAATAGATTCGCCTCCTCAGGTCAGGCATCAAGTTACAACCGAGGGGGAGATAAGAATCCCACTCCTCCTACGGGGTCAGGAGTTGCACCAAGAGCGCGCCCTCCCCCAAGCAACATTGATCCACCTCAAAGGAAGGGTAAAGAGGTGGCTGAAAGTTCCTCCAGAATTAAGTGCTTCAAGTGTAATGAGATTGGTCATAAGTCAAGCGAATGTCCATGTGGAAAATTTGCTTAGTTGTGCGAAGTTGGAGAAGAGCAAGAAGAAGCACTCTATTGTGCTCTAGTATGAGAGGGTGAGGACGAAGTCTTGGAAGAATCCGAAGGAGATAAGGAGTATTGTGGCATGATCTAGAAGTTTGCCCTTGCTTCAGAAATGAAAGATTTGTCTCAAAGGCACAACCTCTTTCGAATAAGATGTCACATTGGCAAGCACATTTGTGATGTGATTATTGATGGAGGAAGCCAAGAAAATTTCATTAGCGCTCAGACCGTTGAGAAGCTTGGCTTGCAAGTTACTCCTCACCCACACCCTTATTCCATTGGATGGATTCAAATTGGAGGAGGAGTTAAAGTGAATTCCCATTGCCAAGTGCCAATTTCCATTGGAAAGTTCACTGATTTGGTCACTTGTGATGTTCTCACGATGGATGCATGCCATATTTTATTGGGACGACCATGGGAATTTGACATTGAAGCCATTGAATGTATACAAAGTGAGCAAGGATGGAAGGAAGTTCACTTTATTGCCATTGAAGCCAAAGTCGATGACAGTGCAATCAAACAGTACCATGCAAATGGTCACTCTAGTTACGTCTGAGAAAGAAGTGTGTATCACACTTAAGGAGTTGGGCTGGTGTCACGCACTAATTTCGGAAAAGGAGTTTGAGGAGCATTTGGAGGAAGTGTACCCTATGGAGATTGCCAAACTCTTAAGGGAGTTCGGAGATGTGTTTCCTGAAGATCTTCCCCACAGCTTGCCTCCAACCCGAGATGTGCAACATCAGATTGATCTCATACCAGGGGCATCATTACCTAACCTCCCTCACTACAAGATGAGTCTTAGGGAGCACCAAATTCTGAAGGAACAGGTGCAAGACTTGCTTGCTCGTGGCCATGTACAAGAGAGCTTAAGCCCTTATGGTGTACTCGTACTCTTGATTCCAAAAAAAGATGGGACATAACGGATGTGTATAGCTAGCAAGGCCATAAATAAGATCACGGTGGGGTATAGGTTCCCAATTCCGAGGCTTGATGACATGCTTGATAACTTGAGTGGAGCCGTGATCTTTTCTAAGATCAACTTGAAGAGCGGATACCTCCAGATTTGCATAAGGCCGAGGGATGAATGGAAGCTGCCTTCAAGACCAAGAAAGGCTTATACAAATGGTTGGTCATGTTGTTTGGCCTTACCAACACCCCAAGCACTTTCATGAGGCTTATGTATCAGGTATTGCGCCCTTTACTTGATAAATCTATTGTCTACTTTGACGACATTCTAATTTATAGCAAGTTGAAAGAAGAATGTTGTGCACTTGCACGAAGTGCTTGAGCTTTGAGAGAAAATAAACTCTTTGCTAATCCGAATAAGTGCATGTTTTGGCAAGAGAGTTTGTTGTTTCTTGGGTTTGTAGTTGGAAAAGGAGTGTGTGTTGATCAAACAAAAGTAGAGGCTATTCGATCTTGGTCGTAACCTACAAATGTGAGAGAAGTGCAAAGCTTCTTGGGCTTAGCGTCCTTTTATAAGAGGTTCATATGCGGATTCAGCATGATCATCGCACCTATGACCTCTCTCTTGAAGAAAAATGTGCCTTTCTTATAGAGCAAGGAAGCTAATCAATCCTTTCATACTCTCAAGGATTCCCGTAGCTCCGCACCTGTCTTGGCACTTCATGATTTCGGCAAGCTCTTTGAAGTGGATGTTGATACTTTCAGGGTTGGGATTGGTGCCATTCTATCCCAAGAGAAGCAACCTATGGCCTACTTTAGCGAGAAGCTGAGTGCACCTCGCCAATTATGGACCACATATGAGAAAGAATTTTATGCCATGGTCTGTGCTTTGAAGACATGGGAACACTACTTGATTGGTAAGGAATTTATCTTGTTCACTGATCATAGAGCATTGAAATTCCTGAATGATCAATCGAAGCTTTCCAATCACATGCATGCACATTGGTCCACGTACTTGTAAAAGTTCCCTTTCCATATTATGCACAAGAGTGGAACCTCTAATGTTGTTGCTGATGCGTTAAGTAGGAGAATGCTCCATTTGACTGAGTTGAAAGGGAAAATTACGGCATTTGAATGCCTTCGTGATCAGTATGATGGTGATGATGACTTTGGGGAAATATGGAATAAGTGCAGGGGAGGAGTTGGCTTTGAAGATTTTTATGTGCATGATGGTTACTTAATGAAGGGCCATCAGTTTTGTGTGCCAAAGACTTCTCTTCGTGATCATCAAATTTGGGAGTTGCATAGAGGAGGCATGTCAGCTCATTTAGGCCGAGACAAGACTCTTGCTGCCTTAGTTGAAAGATTCTTTTGGCCAAAAAAGTCAAGCATTGTCGCATTTGCTAAGAAACAAAGGGAATGCAAAACTTTGGTCTCTATACACCACTTCCCATACCAAGGAATATTTGGGAGGACTTGAGCATGGACTTCGTGCTTGGCTTACCATGCACCCCTCGGGGTGTTAATTCTATTTTTGTTGTGGTTGACAGGCTTTTCAAGATGGCTCACTTCATACTATATAGGAAGGCCTCGGATGTACAAGGAGTAGCTCGTCTATTTTTCTGAGAAGTGGTTCGTTTGCATGGAGTTCCAAGGACGATCACTTCAGACAGGGACTCTAAATTCCTCACAAGTTTTTGGAAGACCGTGTGGAAGCTCTTTGATACCACACTCTAATTTAGCACAACGGCGCATCCACAAATAGATGGCCAAACCGAGGCGACCAACCACACACTTGGGAGCTTACTGCATGGTTTGTGTCATAAAAAGCAACGCCAATGGGACTACACCTTGCTTATAGTGGAGTTCGCCTACAATAGAGCCGTGCATTGCTCCACTGGCCATTCCCCATTTTCTCTTGTCTATACAAAGACCCCGAACCACCTAGTTGATGTGACATCAATGATCAGGCCTCTTAAAGCCAATGCCTCAGCCGTTTCATTCATTGATCATGTGCAAGACATGTTAGAAGTGGTCAAGAAGAGATTGGAAGCTACCTATGTGAAAGAGAAGGCTAGAGTTGACAAGCATAGAAGAGTGCAAGTGTTTCAACCAGGAGAGGACATGATGATTTTCTTTCGCAAAGAGAGGATGCCTTCGCACTTGGTAGGCAAGCTTCAACCAAAGAGGTATGGCCCTTACAAAATTGTTAGAAGAGTTGGTGACAATGCATACGTGGTGGACTTGCTGGAAGAGTTTGGAGTGTCAAAGACGTTTAATGTGGTAGACCTAACTCCATACTACAACCCGTTGCCTTTTCCATCACGCCTTGCAACTTGGGACGAGTTTGATTTGAAGAAGGGGAGAATGACGTAGGAACGTCACTTTCTGGTCGTGTGCATAAAGAAAGGAGATCAATTCACGTGTGCATGGAGATCAATTCATGTGTGCATGGAAGCTTAAATGCGTGCATGGCCAACTCGAAATGTTTACCATTCAGCCTTTTATTTTTTCGTGTGTAATAAGTGCCATAATGAGCACCAGAACTGTTTTGCTATGTCCTTTTATGTTGGCAGCCGAATGATCAAGGTAATAAGTCTAATTAAGGTTGTAATAAATAGAGGAATTCAAACCATGTAACAGCTGATCCATTACATTAAGGACCGCCTGATTGTATGCTTCCTTATAAGGCAAGCGAATCAAGAAAATAAAGGCATGAAGTATTGAACCCCAAGATTTCCGAGTTGGAAAGTGTTTGCGCCTGAGTGCGTGTGTTAACCTTTGTTCAAATTGCCCCATGCCATTGGAATAGAAATCCAACAAACCTCAACGAAGCAACGGAAGTTGTGACGTTGTTGTATTATCATTTTTAAGTCTGTACCCTTAGTTGCAAATTTTAGACCGTGTGATTACCTATTTTGAGCTTGAACTTATTGTTCATTCGAATCACTTAACTCAGAGTGTTTGTTTTATCAATTTGGACCAAGCCAACCACGTTTCCTTACGTCAATAATAAAGGAAGTGAAGACAAAGATCATGAAGTAAAACAAAGAAAAATGGTTAAGAAATAAAAAAGAAAGTGCTAGATTCTATTTCAACCAATTACAAACAAGTATAAATGATTAACTGCTAAATCCACTTCGTAAAATATAACTAATCATTAACTAATGATGAATATATAGTGTACGAACACAACATGTATTGCAAGAGGAGAGAGGACTCTGAGTGACGAATTACAAAATAGACATTGCATGTTCAAGAGGTTCACCTTGACTCCCGTGGTTCATAGACTTATGCAACAAAGTCCTGCATATTTATGCAATATTTCATAATAATCCCATGATTTTTGGATAACTATAATTAAGTTCCCTAAAGCTGAACATAGTTTTTGAGTAAATTACATATGGCCCCCTGTAGTTTGGGAAATTTAACATTGGCCCCCCTCTTATTCGCAATTCAATTAAAAAGGCTCCTAAGTTTGGAAAAATTGTACCATTTGGCCCCTGAAGCCAGAACCGGAGAATTTTTCGGTGAGGGGCCATCGGAAATGACAAAAATGCCATTATGCTAAAATAAAAAAAAAGCCCTCTCTCTTCCTCCTTCCTCTCTCCTCCCTCCTCCCTCCTACTTTCGTCTTCTCTGATGACATCTCCGGACGAAAAAAATCACAAAACCCAAAATCACGAAAACAAAATCAATTGCATAATCTAACACACTACCTTCCCAAGATCAAATTAAATTCCACCACAATCTAGTATGGGCAACGG
Source organism: Hypericum perforatum (assembly GCA_012979155.1). Lineage (NCBI taxonomy): Eukaryota > Viridiplantae > Streptophyta > Magnoliopsida > Malpighiales > Hypericaceae > Hypericum > Hypericum perforatum. The sequence continues at coordinate 75,455 of SOPF01026643.1, read as the reverse complement.
GTATCTCCACAAACCCGTGGGTCATCGACAGGAGCCTCGACCTCTCCACGACTGGTGCGGTAGCTGCTAGAGGTGGCCGGAGGAGTTGGTATCGTGGCTGGCGGCTCTTCTTAAAACCTTCTTCGACAAATCTAGATCAAGCGCTCGATTACACACCTCTATGGTCTTCTGAAGGACATCCTTGGGAAGTGGCTTCCCACTCATCATCGACGCAGCCACCGAAACAACTATAATAATAGTAGACGACAACAGACCTTCCAGATCAACCAGCATCAAATCCATCTTGTTCCCAATCTTCTTCACCACACAAGCATAATCAATTGGGTGGTGCACTAGCGACTCGATCTCCAGGAACTTTAGCCGGTACTCAATCTCGTTCTCGATATTAACCAACATCGAGTTACAATCACAAGGTCACCAGAGATGAGCTCGAGAAGTTGATAGCCCTTGTCGGAGGAGCAGCCTCAGCTCTTTCCGACGAGAACCTGTTTCTGGGTCCGGTGGGTAGAAGAGGAACGCGGTGGATGGAAACCCCTTTTCTACTGGTTCAAGTCTCGGAGATTTGCTAAACAACAACAAAACCCGGAATTTTCGCGAAAAAAAAAAAAAAAATTTCGGGCGATTTTTTGGAGCTCCCCCCTCCGACCACCTTTTCGCCGGTGGCTGCCGCATGCGGCCACGCCCAGCCGATCCAACTCCACCAAACTGTCCGCCTCGTCGAGACGGTCAGTTTGGTAGGTCGCATGACCTTCCTCCGTCGCCGGAGAAGGAAACCCGACGCCCCCCGACTTCCGCGCCCCTTTTTCAATTTTCCCCGATCGCCGGCGATGACGGCCCTACCGTCGTGATCGGCCACCAGATCGGCGGCCTCCTCAACGAGGCGCTTCTTTCCATGGCCTCCCCGACGATCCCCGCTCCTCCGAGCCCCTCCTCCGAAGCCCCAGACCCGAGCGGCTATTGTGGCCGCAAATCGCCTCAGCGCCGCCGCCCTCTTCCAGCCATGGACGTGCCGGCGCTCTCCCCTCAGGAGCTCCGCTTCATCGAGGCGATTCGTTTGGTGTTGGCCTCGTCCCCTGGCGTGGCTCCGTCCGACCCCTCCGCGTCGGCCGTGTTTCGCGACGTTGATGGAGGCCGCCCCGCCGCGTGCGGCGTCATCGCGGCCCAGCTCCATCTCCTTCCGACTTGCCTCCCCTCCCCGGTCCTCTCCATGCCTCCCGTTCACGCTGATTTGGCCGGAATCGGAAACCCCAAATTTCTAGGGTTTTCTTCGATTCCGGCCCCGGCCGCCGTTTCCGGCCTGCTCGCCGGCGGTCAACCTTCCAGGGAGGCCGCCCAGCTCCAGCCGAACCCGCCCACGGCTTCCGTTCACCTCCTGGCTGCCCGGACTGCCCCCCCCCCCCCGCGTCGGCCTCCCTCTCGGCCGATTTGGCCGCCGCGATTCCCGGCTCCAGTGACGTCGCCGGCCAGCTCCACCGGCCACCGTCGCCCTCCCTGGCTGCCCCGAGGCTCCAGCCGCCCTCGCTGACCACCTTGCAGCCTCGGCCATCCTCGCCGACGCCCCTCTTTCGTGATGGGACTTCCTCGGCCGCGGCCTTCCCCCCGGTTCCGACTACTGGCCTTCCGCCGTCGGTCTGCGATTCTTCGTTGGGCAGCTGTCCACCTGCTCCGACCCCAGGCCCCCCGACATCGGTGATATTACCTGCTGTCCTGCATTTTGTGCAGGAACTTGCAGGTCTTTGCAGCGGCCAACCTGTTCAGGCCGTCGCAGATCTTGCTGCTGATTGTGTGCCTGGCATTGAGCCGGGTATGGTTCGTGATCCGGTGCCCGAAGGTCATGTTCAATTTTTGACTCCGGCTGTCGCAACGGCTTCTGCGTCTGCCCAGCCTGGAGTGAAGATTCAGTCGGCACGTCCATCCTACGCCGCCATGGCGAGCTCTCTACAGGGCTGTTGGACCTTCTCGGGCTCTGGCCCGTCACCCATCCTTGTTGGCGACAAGCCAGCATTGTTCGTCGGCAAGGACATCTCCAGCTCCTGCCGCGCTTTTGGTAACCGCGCTTTCATTGGCAGATTGGTCCTTCCTAAGGGGACCAAGCCTCTCTCCTCAGCCAGTCTGCGCGCGGAGCTGGTTCGCCTCTGGGGCTTGCAGACTTGGAGCATGCTCTCCCTGGGTTGGGATTCTTCACGTTCCGGTTCGTCGATGCGGCGGACAAGGAGCGCATCTTTCAGTCTGCACTGTGGAAGCTGCAACAGGGCAGACTCTTTTTGCAGCAGTGGGTTCCATTTTTTAAACCCACTCGCCAGACCGCTACTCAGACTAGGACTTGGATCAAGCTCGTCGGTCTGAGCAGCGAGCACATATCGGAGGATATCGTTTCCCGCCTCGCCAGAGCGGTGGGTACTCCGATCAGACTGGACACCGAGGCCCTACACAGGGTGAATGGTGTTCAACCACAGGTATTGGTCGAGCTGGATCCTGCCAAGCCTCGACCTTCTAGCGTTAGTCTAATTCTGGACTACGGGGAGGTGGAGGTCCAGATACAATACCAGGATTCGACCCCAGTCTGCGTCTATTGCAAGGCGCAGGGACATCTGCGCGGTTCATGTCCGAGACTAGCTCCAGCTAGGAAGCAGCCTTCTAGGACTGCTCCACCGCCCTCTGCTACACCGACGCGTGCTTGGGTTGGCACTGGGAGAGTTTTCTCTTCTAGTCCCAACCACACGCCATATCTCCCACCAGCGGTAGTGGCTGACGGCACTGCTCTTCCTACAGAGAATGCCTTTGCCGCTCTCGCCGAGACAGAGGATCATGAGGCTCCCCTAGCCCCCGAGGACTTCCCTCCGGCCGCGGACTTTCCTCCAGCTACGGACCTCCCCGTTCCCGGACTTGACGCAGATCATCCTATGGAGGCCTCTTATCTGCAGGCGGCACTTTATGTGGCGCCCCCTGAGGAGCCTGCCGCCCCGCTTGACCCGCCGGCACTCCTAGTGCTCCCCTCTCTTGCGGCGGCTCCTACTGCTCCGGTTGAGCGGAGCTCCTCCCCTTCGAGAGAGTCCTCTGCCTCGTCGCGGGCTCAGGTATCTCCCTCTGCACCGACCTTGATGCTTGAGACTGTTTTGCAGGGTTCGCCTACTGTTGTGGTTGCGCCGGGCACTGAGCCTGGGTCTAGTGGCAATCCCGAACGAATAGGTCATGCCGAATTTTTGGCTCGAAGGCAAGCCCTGGCAGCCTCTGCCTCTTCAGGAGAGCCCTCTTCTCCTATCATCTGTGCGACCAATCGACAGGCATCTCCTCCTTCGTCCGATCCGGCCTGGACGGACGTGGTTCACAAGAAGGGGAAAGGCAAGGCTAGATCATCTACTAGCAGCTCCTCCTCCCGCGCCCGACCTTTTATGCCGCTCTGGGGACTTGAGGTTCTGGAGCTGGTTGGCTCTGATCTGGTGGGCTCCTCCTCCCGCGCCCGACCTCCTATGCTGCATTGGGGACTTGAGGATACGGTGCAGGTTGGCACTGAGTTGGTTGGTCTCCACGCGGCTGCCACTCCTTTCGTCCCGTACCGCTCCGAGATCATGGAGCTTGAGGCGCTTGAGGATAGCAGATTGGTCATCGAGCACATGGCGGGTACGTAGTGCTTTGACGTGCCATCTCCCCCAGCCCCTTCTTCTCCAGTGAGTACGAGAAGCGGGCGGCGGCCTCCACCTGCTACAGGCGGCAGGACTAAGGGGCGACGGAAATGGGGTTAGCTATTTCCTCGCTCTTCTGCACAGTGCAGTTTGTGCTTTTGTTGGCCATGTCTATCAGTCTGTTGGTAGCTTGGTCTTCTGTTTGTTTTTGGTTTGTTCTTCATGGTTGGCCCCACCTATCTTCCACTGCATTGGTTGATAGGATTGTATGGGGCCTTTTTTCACTTTCTGCTTTTAGTCTCGCCCCGCCTGTCGGTCAGGTCTGTTGGCTTGCAGGCTTTACGGGTTCGAGCTTTGGTTTTTCTTCTTTCTTTTTTTGTATTTTGTTTTCATCTATATAGGGGAAACCCAGCCCCTAACGGGGTGTTTATTAAAAAAAAAGTCTCGGAGATTTGCTTGAGCAGATCCGGATTTGGGATTCCTAATTGAAAAATTAGGGTTCCTATCTTTTTGAAGAAGGGATGGGCATATAATCTAAGATGTGCTAGGAGAGGACCGCCGCCGATGAGTTCTTCCGGCGCTGGTTTGGTCATTGCTCTTGGTGATTTTTTTGTTTTTAAGTTTTTTTTAGCGTAAGGGCATTTTTGTCATTTCTCATGGCTCCTCGTCGGAAAATTCTCCGATTTCGGCGTCAGGGGCCAAATGGTACAATTTTTCCAAACTTAGGGGTTTTTTTAATCGAATTGCTAATAAGAGGGGACCAGCGTTAAATTCCCCAAACAACAGGGGGCCCGATGTAATTTAGTCTTTAGATATCTATAATTAAGTTCTCCGGAGCTGATTTCTCACTAAGTACTGGATTTAGATGGAACTTTTAATTTTTCCAAGAATGATATCGATGAGGAACACTACAAAATTGATCTCGCCAAAAGTCCCTAGTTTATAGTGAATGAGGAATGTTAGAGCTTCAAGAAGATGAGGACCATGATCTAGAATGATTGCATCAATTTCGTAGTTTATAGTGAATAGTTAGGTGATGCAGAGCAACTTGTGGATTTAGGGTTCGAAAATCTATTCATCAGAATTCATAGGTTCATGCTTGTATTAAGAGGTCATGTTACATAGATGGTTATATTTGGTAACAAGAGGCTATGCCTCCTACAATAGAGATTATTGGCTTTTGTAATATGATTTTATGCATATACATGTGAGTTTAGGATCCATGCTTATTTTAGGAAGGTTATGTTAGAGGAACGGTTGCAGTTTGTAATAAGACCTTCATGCCTCCTATAAATATTTTTTTCTTTTGTCATAAAAGCATAACGGTTATGGTACATATCTTTTCTGGAATATGTACCTGTGCACCCAGTCTAGACCATCGAATTGTGTGCACATAACAAATCTAAGCCGTTAGATCAGGGGAGTAAAATAAAGAAATCGCGGTTACTAGATTTTTTATATTTCATAATTGACTCTTTTTCTATTTAATAGCGCCGGTTGTTAGAATATTTTACTAATAAACCCATATCTCTATTTTTGTTTTTTGAGAATTAAAGACTTTAATCATTCAAAAGTCATCCGGCATCTACAAGGAGTGGAAAACAATGGTTACAGTTTAGCCATTTCGCTATGGTACTACCCATTCAGATAGATGGGAACAATAAACCATATTTCGCGAAAATCTAATCCAAACGAAGGAGTAATTTTCCATGTGTCACCCTGTAAAAACCATAGAGCTAGAAATTCTAAATGGAAAAATAACACAGAATAGCAGCACCACACACCAAACAAACATAAAGCACACATCAAACAAAAGCAAAAAACAGCAACCTAAAGCACACAGCAAAAGCAATTAAAAAATAAGACGACAAGAGACGACGGGGAACGGGCTGTGGACGGGTAGTGACGGCGGATTGTGGTTGATGACAGGAGGACACGGGAGGGCGGGCAAAGACGGCAATGACGAGAGACGAGCAGTGACGGGAAGACGGACAGGCGACGGCATGCGACGACGAGCAACGAAGGGCAAAGGGCAACGACGGGAGGACGGACCACCAGGGAGAAAACTCTCACGAGGAGAGAGAGAGACTCTCACAGAAGAGAGAAAGAGACTCTCACAGAGGAGAGAAAATAACTCCACTTCGGGAAAAAATTTTGGTAGGAATAGAAGAAGGATGAAGGAGATGAAGGGCGAGGGAAGGAGGAAGAAAGGGGCCGAGAGTGGAGGAAAGGAGATAGAAGAAGAGAAAGAGTCAGCGAGTAGAGAAAATTTTAGGTTTTTTGAGAGTCGACTCTCATTGGGACTCTGATGTGTTTCATCACTAACTGGAGAATTTTAGTACCCATATCTCCATTCTCTTTTAGCTTTAAGTCACCCTTTGATTTTCACACTACATAATACCAATGTTTTGGACCCGAATCGATCCCCCTACCCTTTGTAATTTATAAATCAAAAAAGTCAATTGTAGTACATGTTTTTTTTTTGTGGTACATGTTACACACTTCAACACACATGAATTTGTGGTTTAAAACTTATCAAGAAGGTTTTTGTAAGTTTCTGACACATCAATTAAAGGTTTCGATGATATCAAAGATTAAAGGTTTCGATGATATCAAAAATTAAAGGTTTCGAAAATTCTTCTAACCTAGTCAACGTCCTATAATTTTTTTTATGTCGAAATGTCCGATTTTTTTTGTCTATGTGACATATCACGTAGAGTTAATTTTTAACCCCAATTTAGTGACGTGAAATTGCCAAAAATATTCAAACTAATCTTACAAATAAATAATCACTAGTTTACTTGTTGGCCGACAAAGAAGAATGTTTCCAACCATGGAGGAATGATAGAAATAATGAAGCATTAGATTTATTAATTATGGTTTTAGTTATTATTTATAAATTTATGATCAGTGTTTGGAGTTTGATTTTTAATCTGACATCATCCAATTTTTTTACCTAGGTCACCCCGAATCGATTCGATTAATTTTTTTTAAATGCCCTGTTTTATGACACTGAGGTGGTGGATCACGCATAAATCTGGTCCACGTACAAAATTTTGTTGTGACTATAAATTGTTGGTTTTGAATGTGCGTTTTTATTAATCTATTAATTAAATGATATAATTTTTTGGTTGAGGCCCTGAGAGAAATTGGATTCTATGGGGACTAAAGAGGGGGTGTCCCCATATGGGGACTAGCGTCTTGATCGTTGGATCGAATTTAATTTTAAAATTTTAGGATCTGACGGTTTAAAATGTTCAAGGATAATATAGTCTTTTATCAAAACTGAAAAAGGTGTGTAGTTAATGTCTCCCTTAATTGTAGCCCCATTATCAACTCCATTATCATAAATATCGCTACTTTTAAGGAATTTAAAATTTAAACAATTAATTTGTTACAAAATTCCGATTTTAATAATTAAAAATTTCCAAATTTGATAATTAATTTTCTCCCTCCCGACACCCACATTTGATATCCACTTTTAAACCTAACCTTCCCGTCAATAAACTAGTAAATTAGTAAACCAGTAAACCAATAAACCAATAAATTAATAAACTATTAAATTAATAAATCAATAAACCAGTAAACAATAAATCAATAAACCAGTAACCAATAAACCAATAAATCAATAATCCAATAAATCAGTAAACTAGTAAACCAATAAACAAGTAAATCAATAAACTAATAAACCAGTAAATTAATAAACCAGTAAACAATAAATCAATAAATCAGTAACCAATAAATCAATAAATTAATAATCCAATAAATCAGTAAATCAGTAACCAATACACCAATAAATCAATAATCCAGTAAACCAGTAAACCAATAAACAAGTAAATCAGTAGATCAATAAATCAGTAAACCAATAAACTAGTAAATCAATAAATTAATAAATCAGTAACCAATAAACCAGTAAATCAATAAACCAGTAAATCAGTAAATCAACAAACAAGTAAACCAGGAAATCAATAAACCATTAAATCAATAAACCAATAAACCAATAAATTTGTGACAAAAGAATAAATCGATAACAACAAATATTTAATTGCTAATTAGGTAGAAGGTTATTAATTGCTAATTAGGCAGAAAGTTACTAATTGCTAATTAAGTGGTAGATTAATTAATTTAAAAAATAAATCAATTAATTCAAAATAGGCTGGTAGTTATGGAGAGAGAGAAAAGATCAATAAGATTTTACCAAATCACCCTTTTTTATTAATTTCCTTCTTTTAGTCCCCATATGGGGACTAATAACTAGTCCCCACCAAATCCACTCCCCAGTTGAGAGTGGCATACATCGGACAAAAGACGATGTAAGTTGAAAAACTATAGGATACTTAAGTTGATTTTTCCCATACTCCTATCATTATCGTGAGGGGAATTGGATTTTTTTTGTCAGTGGCCTTACCGTTTTCCAAGTAATGTGCCAACATTTTCAAATGTTTTGCTTTTATTTTAAATACAAATTTTCAAAATTATTCTTATAAATTTTTTAATGCTACAAGTTATAGCGCATCATTTATTTTCTGTACTCAATTTGGGGTTGCCCGACCTTAGTCAACACCCAATTCAAGCACCTATCTATAAATTTGGTTTCTTTATTATATATTTTTCAATGGTATTCAAACACTTCCCAAATCTACTAATTCAAATTCGTATACAATATAAAAAAAAATACACGTATCTTACGATTTAAAACCTTTAGAAGATTACAAGTAACCTTCAAAAGCGTTAACGAGAACGAAAAGAAAATGAAGAAAGAAGATAGTTTAGCACGTCACTCATCGACACTATATTTTTCTCGACACTTCCTCTGCAACAGTATCGATATAGAAATCGTATCACCCACATCCATAAATTAATACATTTTAACAAGAAGAACAATTTCAAGCCATTCTTCCAGGTATGACGTAATGAACACCATTAGTCTGCTCCAAAAAAGACAATATGAAGTACAAGACCAAAAGCCAAACAAACAAACCAGAGTTCTGCATGAAGTGACATCTGCTCGAAACAATTTTATTGGTCAAGACCGATGAAAAAAAAAATATCGTGATACAGCATTATGGATTCCATTCCACAAATTGTACAACAAACACTACCTCAGGTAGAGAGTTGGAATGGCAATACTTAACAAGCCATACACACCCTCTTCTACAATCAAATTCCACGAGGTGAAATTTCTACCATGTCAAATGGAGCTTGAGAACTTCTCCAACTTGGTAATAGCTGAACATGAAAGAGGCTCTAAGCACGGAGCCTAGAGTCGCCACCTCCGGTGAGCCATCGCTTTTTAATATAGTTTTCAAGCAATGACCACCAGGTGCTCAAGGAAGACATAATTTATGTGGTGAAACAGTCGGGATGGAGTAGAAAGAGGAAAGGCAAAAACCCGGAGTGAAGTAGGAGATGACAACACTATCAACATGATCACCAGTTAAATCTCCGGGGCCCATATGCGCAGGGAACCAGTGACAGGGTCGCGGCCAGAATTTGCACCTTTTTGTTTCAAAGAGAGGTTGGCCAATTGGCATTCGAGGTCTCTGCTGTTTGTACGGCGATGGCCAGTAGATGACTGCGGCAGTTGCTGCTGCTGCTGTTTTTGCTTCTGAAACAAGGTCTGCAGCCTCCCAATCTCGCTTTCTAAAACATCATGTTCCACTGAAAACAACCCCAAAACGAGTGTCAAAAATTATGGAAAATATTTACAAGAACTGGCTTCCTTATAGAAAACAAAGAAATAACCAGAAGTCGTCCAAACAGCATTTCTCTCTATGGATATGCATCAGCAATAAATTAAAGCACATCAAACCACAAAACCCCAGAAAGTTTTTGGTAAGAAATAATGCACTCTTGTGTACCATTGACCCACCAGACCTTCTACTTGTCCATTTAGATTAAGCAGTTGCAAAAGATGAAGATACTAAATCTGCTGAATCCCGTGGTTTCCCACAATAACGGAGCAATTTTGCAATTCGCACAACTATCCAAAGGGGAAGCCTTTGGTGAAATGGAAATTTCCCCTTCGCTGACATTGTTGGTGTAAGCTTGAGGATTGGAAACACATATAAAGCAAAGATAGCAAGTGAATGCAAATGTGCTCACCCCTCCCCCTACCAGGCACTAGCCTAGGACTTGTGCACAAGGGATGCCCTATGTTTAAGGTAAGAATTATCTAGCTCATGCCGGGTAGCATTTTTTTTGGCACATAGTTTATTTTGCAATAAGAATCCGAAATCAATATCAAAACTGAACCATCATCCACAAGTTGCATAAAAATTGAAACCGAAATAGTGGTTAACACTATCTTCTCACAAATAGAGTTTACATACAGCACCAATTTCAATCAATAAATCCACTTGCTTGTCAACCATAGGCTTCACTAGAACAGCACATAGCATATGTAAAACAAAACAAGACTTAAGGTTTAGCCTCCCAAAACCATATGAATCCACAAACAGCAAAACGATGGATGAAAGAAACACCTAAAGGCTTAAAGAGAATGGAAAAGATAGGGGAGGTGAGACAAACAACCATTGACCAGTTGCAAAGCCCATCTCTCTGCAGACAACTAAGGATTCTTAAGAGAGAGATGAGACAAAAGAAAAGGTATGTTTAAACTGTATCAAAGTCAAAGAAGGATCTCCTCTACGTGAAATAATGAATAGGCATGGGGAACTGAGACAAGACTGGTTCAGATGGAGCAATGAGTCATATTGTGATCACTGGCCATGGAGCACTCGAGAGGACAGAGGATTCAAAATGTATGACTTCCTTGTGGAGGACATGAGTAGCCACTTTCAACAGCATGGTTCTTCAAAACCCATAAAAGTTACATATCAAATGTAACAAACGAAAAGAATGTAAACCTTGCAATCAAATGAACAAATTCTTATATCAAAAAAACTATAAATCAATGATTCTACAAATTGATTGTTTTCCACAAATAAATTCTTATACCAAAAAAACTGAACAATTTCTTTTTAATAGTTTTTACCAGAATGGACAAGCAAAATGCAAGACAGGTCCAAGGAAAATTTGAACAGAAGAATCAGGTGACTGGCACAGTTAATAAATCTTAACAAAGGGAATCAATAATTGAAACTCACAGCGTTTGATAAGATGCTCTTGCGCTAGGCTTTCTAATCGTTGTTTAAGAGCTTTATTTTCCATGCTAAGAATAAGATTCTGCTGGTTCAGGAATTCAAGCTCAGCAGAAAACTCCGATCCTTCTGCCTGCATGATAAAAAAGCAATCGATTTTGCGCGGCCATATCTCCTCAAGTGAATCAAAAAGAAAGTTGGCAACTTGGCATGTTGATGTTCACAAGGCTGTTAGTTCATCAAGGAATTCTATGCATCTTTCCAAAAAAAAGACGATGAAAGGAAGTTGAGCACATCTAGTACTTCTCCAGATAATATATTATAACCAAACATGCACAACAAAAAAAACATAGTACTTTTTATCATATCCTCATGCTAACATAGGCACTACCAGAAACCGATCAAACTAGAGAAACCAGAATCCAAGGGCCTAATACTATTCTTTCTCTATGACAATCGAATTTCAGTTGCATTACACACAGGATCAACACCCAATATTATTATTTTCAATTTCTGAAGAAGATTCCCCTTTTTGCTACTTATCGTGTTTAAAAACATGGTAAATTCCATTTCATGAAGAATGCCAAATGGACAAGACAAAGATTGGAAAATCGGCATTAAATACAAAGTAGTCACCACAATGTGGACTACATGTATCATGTTTTTGCAACAACTACCTAGCTTCAAATAACATTAATTGTTGGTTCTGTACTTCCGTCAAATGTCATTTCACTCAGATTTAAATAGTTATTGATGTTTACCAACACAAAAAACTTGATTCGGCTTCTTCAGAAGTTTAACTGTTCTACTTTCGCACTAACATCAGAATCATAACAGTCTAAAAATTTCTCAAATAAAACAATTACCTGTAAAGCTTGTACATTTCTTTCCAGCTCAGCTATGTACTGAAGCTTCCGAACCCGAGATCGTTGAGCAAATTGTCTGCATAAAAGATGAGAGTAATTAAGATTTAACCTCGTCAGCTGGTGGATGAACAAGTCATTTCACCGGATGGATTCAACTTCAGCTAATATATAGCCAACATTTAAAAAAGTCAATAGTATCTCTTCCACAAAAATGCAGATTCTATTCACAACAAAAACAAAGCATCACACATTTCTGAAAGTTGACCCAATGATCTAAACTATGTGCACTGATGTTAACACAAAGTGAGAGTTCAAATTCAACCTAAAATATGTAGATTCATTACTTGTTTGAACAAATGGATTACTAGGAAATTAAAAAGGGAGTTTAAAGGCAGCTCGACATAGATTAGAAACATGGAAACTACCACAAATAGTACAAACTCAGACATAATTTTAACAGTCATATTTATTGAAAACCCATTACTACTGTCCACGGTATGCAAACATATGATTGAGTACAATTCCCACAATTCAAGTACAACCCTTTTTCTACAGATTCAAAGATAAAAAGTTACTTAAATCATATTGTTATTGTCATAAGAATACTAAATTTGTTAGATCAATGCAGACTGTTAAAAAAAACACATCAGTGTATGAAATATTTACAGAAATCATAGGCACTTAAGTGAATCACATACTGTTTAGCTCGCTTTGAGTCATTCTCTGAATTAGAAGACTTGGGTTGAGTGTTATCTTTTCGTTCGGTCGGTGCTTTTGAATCATGTTGACCTGATTCAAGTTGATCTTTCCGGTCATTAACTGAGGAAGGAAGAGCATCAGCTTCATGTGAAGCAAATGCAGATGCAGGGCTGCGTGAAACAGCACTCTCCCTACTAGAAGACAAACCACCAGTGTGACTTGTGGTATTAAAGGAAGGATCCCAGGCCCGGTTTTTCGGTTTAGCGATATTCACATCAGCATACAAAGAGGATTGCCTAGCATCCTTGTGATACTCAAAATCCTGAGACCCCCATATGGGCATGGGCATCGGCATCGGCATTGTATTTCTGTATCTATGCTCGTCTTGTGCTAAAAAATCTACACTGGAACAGTTAGCTACATCTATGTATGCAAAAGAGTCACTAGAAGAGCGCCGATGACCTCCTTTACGAACAGGGGTATCAGGTTCATTAAGAAGATCATCAAGCCAAGAAGGTTGCTCATCCAAGACAATGGTCTCCGAGGAGGTCCTCTGATGATGTGAGCTCCCCTCTTTAGGCTTTTGCACAGCTTTTGACCCAACCATATTGCCAGGAACATAGTCCACATATGACGGGGAAATGCTCGAGAATGGAATCCTGGGAGGAAGCAGACCATGCCTGCCATTGTACATCAAGTTTCTTACATTTGAAGACCCCCTGGAATTTGCCATGGTTTATACAGCCAGCAAAGCCGATGAATTATCTACAGAATAGAAGGAGAAAATTAATAGGATAACATAATAGTAAAAGTAGAAATGTGCATCAAGCTAGAATCCCACAATATCCATCAAAGTTCAAACAAATCGAAGTTTGCCAAAGGATCCATATTGAAACTGTCAGAATGTCAAACATAGAGTAACAATGGACAATATTCCTTGGTTCCAACCTTTTCAAACCAATATGATCAATAACAGGAAAAGTTAACCATTTAAGAACCGAAATCAGCATCCGACCCATGTTAAGAAGAAAAGGAAAACGTTTGCAAGTTTGTGATTCTATGGGAGATTCTTCGACACTGATAGAAAAACCAATAATATGAATATTGAGATAATTCCTTCACACGGACAGATCCTTTGCATCTGCCTAATACTACAACTGCCAATTTGATGAAGCACACAATATTGAACTTCTGTTCATTAAGTTATAACACGAGAAGGAAGAATTCCTTCTATTAAGACGAAAAAATGAAAAGTTGGGTGCTACCACACTGGGATTTATGGTAGAAAAAAATAGTCTTATACTGTCATTCAATAAACTACCTGAATTAAAGTTAAATTATTTATCAACACAGCCTCCTCTTACTTTATCCGCTTATATCATATAACACTACTATATATATCCGGGGGTAGAATAGAACCCACCAAGGACAAGTGCTCAAAATCACCATTCTTCTCTCTACCATTTCAAGAGACACGATCTTAGATCCTCTTCAGTACCTAGCCCTCCTTAACGCTAACATGTTGAATTCGCAACAAATCTATCGCCATAGACATCGGAAAACTCTCGAGTTAATGAACATAAACCGGGTAACTAAGTCCAATCCAAAAATGACGGAAAAATGTAAAAAAGTAGAAATAAATCGAAAGAGAAAATCGAAGGAAAAAACTTGAAACTCGATAATCCCCAAGTTCCTTTCTTTTCTCTACCAAGCAAACAAAAAACGCAAATAAATGAAAACCCATTAATTAGTATAAATAAATAAAACTGAGCCACATTGGTACAACTGTTAAATGGAAGAGAAAATTAACAAACCCCGATCAGGTTTCCTGGGTTACCTTTTATTCTCCTTGGAGAGATCCCCAAATGCCAGGCTCTCTCTCTCTCTCTCTCTCTCTCTCTCTCCTCTCTCTCTCTCTCTCTCTCTCTCTCTCTCTCTCTCTAAAGAATTAGGGTTTATTGTGGTGATAATTGGCTCAAGGGGCAAAAGAGTTTCAACCTTTTCCTGTCTCTGAAGGAATATCTCTCTTCTGTACCTTCCTCGTAGAGAACCTCTCCCAGAAGGACAAAGTGGAAATTGATTAATACTTATAGGAGTGGTTGTGTAACGTGTTATTATTTCGCTGGAAGATGCTTTCGGGGCTTTAAAAAACAGCTGTTTTTCATTTCGACCAGCATCACAAAGGATGTAGTAGTCGGTAGTATTTTACAAGTTGGATCCGAGTTCTAACCATTAGATTTCATTAATTCAATTTGATTATGTGTTTTTGAGCTATGATTATTGTTTCTTAATAATTTAAATTCCAAAATTAATTAAGTTAGATTATTAAGTATATCCATATTCTACTTATATTTTAGAAAATTTTTATTAACACGTTATAACTGTATCACGAGGATTCAAATGGTTTATTAATTCAGAGAATTTAATAATGCAAATTTTTTAAAAAATTAAAATTTTTATAAACATTTAGATATATAAACAACTTTTGTAAAATAATGTTTTAAGCCGATAACATCTCTAAATTGATAAAAAAAATATCGGTGACAAATCGGCACTGCTGTAAAATGTGATGATTCTCTATCGTAATCATTGGGTCGATCAACGAACCGGCCTAACCCATTGACCATGCTGATGTCATTATGACGTCAGCAACCAGCTGAGAAGGCCACATGGTGCCACATCATGCTGACGTGGCATGTCCATGCATGTCGCCACGTGGCATGCCAGATGCGCATGAATGGTTAGTGCCACGTGTGTCACGTGGCGCTTGCATGTGCGCCAGCTGCCACGTGGATGCACACGTGGCTGGCGATGCAGGCAGGACTAATCCTTATAAATAGAGATGTCCGGGTGACCAATCTGCACTTCGCCACACACAGAATTCTCTCAGAAAAAAATATCAGTTGTAGTCACTAATAGTTTCGTTAGTTTGACGAAAAGGGACATTCGTGGAAATCTAATATTCGATCCATCTGTTGTGATTGAGATTCGATCGGCAACTCATCGTAGACGATCTGGACCTATGCGAGCACACGGTACAACAAGTAAGCAGGATAATTAATGAATTTGTCATTTAATTAATTACAATTAAATACGTGATTATTTCTTAATTGCACACTTAATTGCAATAATTGGTATCATAGCATGGTTTATAATCTGTTCTTATACGTGCATGATGTTTTAATTCGTGGATTTCAGTTAAATATAGTGTTAATCTTTATTTAATTACAAATCATATTGAATTTTTTTTATTCGGTTGGGTCGATTTGAATTTTTTTGCAAAAGTTTTGGGATTAAAATGAAATTTTTTATTCCCAAATCGAAAACCCCAACCTGTATATACGATTTTCATTTGAATCATACAAATGCATATTTTGGCCTATTTTGGCAATTTTGACACAGAGGCCGACTCCTAAATATTCCTCGACTTGTTCTGAACACATAGATACCGAAATCATGTCTTACCGTCGCTAAAGATGAGAGTTCTCGCCATCGGGAGCTTTGGCTTGACCGAATGGAGAACAACACCACAGAGACCATTGAAGGAATGCCGACCACCATGAGCAGTACAGCCGTGATCACAGTTGAATTTGTTTTATTCAATTAAATTCCAAGATTTGGTAGATTTTTTGAAATATGTGATTGTTTTAAATGATCTGTATAATTTTTAGAATGTGTTCCAAAAATTATAAGAAATACCCATTTTATCACAGTTGACACATCGAAGATATGAAAATTTGTTTTTCTATCTTATTTTTGGGAGATATGTGATCTAACCCAAAAATTATCTCGCATGTGTTACCAGATATGATGTCGAATGGAAAGAAATGTCAAGTTGACACAGAGGCCCTTAGGCAGAATCTGTTGCAAAGGAGGCTTCGTTCGCTCATGCTCAACGATGACACTTTGTCGATTGTAAATCACATTATTTTGGTCCATAGGAAAATGCCAAAAGTGGTTTGGAAGGGTGCGTACAATTATGGTGAGGATTGGATCACTATGTTCTGTGACCTTCTAGCCCCGTTGGATAATGATGGTGGCTTGTCCAATCTATTTAATCCACCAGTATACTCCCATAAGGCCATCGTAGCCGCACTCCTAAACCACCTTGTGACGAAGAGAATTAGGAGAGATATGCATACGTCGACTTCTTTGGAACTAAGAAGTGGTTTCAAGTTAAATTGTTTCTTACACCAAATATTCGTGTACGTATTTTCCATTGCCTTATTTATCTAGGTAGTGGAGTCCGTTACCGCTCCAGTTTTTGATCTGGAGGGTCCGGGTGAATGTTCTAGGTCTGTTCCTCCCAGGTGTCCTACAGGAAGACCCAGAAGAGGACGACAATTATGTGACCGGTTCACCCAGGCATCCGTTCCAGGTGGATTAATGTGATATAATGGCTACTTCTATTTTTTTGTTATGTTTTTTAAAGAAAACAATATATATGTATAATAAGCTGTGTACTTATTGTATGTATATTTTTGTTTGTGTTTTTGTATATATTTGTGTGAATATGTATGAAAACTTAATGTGAATGAATAAATTATATTTGTTTGTTTTATTCACATGCCACTTGAGTTTACTATATGTGGACTTTGAATGATTATAGTTAGAGATTAACTTTTGAATGGTTATGGGAAGCACTCTAACGACCTACTTCGATTTTGTGACTAGTCAAAGACTATCTGTCATTAAAGTGGTAAGGTTATAGTAAACTGTTTTAAATTGCCGAAATCAAATTTTTTTACGTAGGCTTGTAATTTGAATATTCCATATAAACATGACGGTAGCATCTAGAACCATTATATCTGAGTTGAATCGTGAACTGAAGCTCAACGGGGATAATCACGACAACTAGAGCATGAAAATACAATACGTGCTTGAAGAATAAGAGGTTCTCGAGCAAGTACGTATGATTATGCTTGAACCTGAACATGGTACAATTGCCCAACATAGGCGAGATAGTGAAGCCTATATTAACTGGAAAAAGAAGAATTTTATTGCTCGTTTAATTATTCTAAGCTCCATGAAGGATGATATCACAAGGCAATTTTGTGTTTATGAAAATGTGAAAGAGCTTTAGGATGCTCTCAAAGCTAAGTTCAGGAAACTTTCTATGTCGAGGCTTCGTGCCTTGACTATAAGGTTTGATACTTTCAAAAAGTGTCTCGAAGTTACAATAAGAAAACATCTTAGGATGATGTCTTATATGATAAGTGATCTAGCTGAGGACGATCACGTGCTTAGTCATGAGCAATAGATTCATGCTGTTATTCATTCCTTGCCTACAAGCTGGGAACAAATGAATATGAACCTTACACAGTCTGATCACCTAGTAATATTTGAGGATATTGCTAGGCACCTCGAGTTAGAAGAAGATCGTCTTCTAGATATGAAATCTTACCCTGAAGCTAATTTGATTAGCTCAAATAGCTCTTAGAGAAAGAAAAAGAGGAAAGGAAAGAGAAAAAGTAAGAATTCTTCTGTTCCAAAAGCACCTGACCTAGGAGTTAAGGCAGATAGCTTAGGGTCAAAAAGGAATAGGGTGTTTAACATTTCAAAGGTAAAATGTTATAACTATTAAAGAAAGAGACATTTTGCAAGAGATACAAGATGTCTAAGTAGGTATATTTAAACTCAAATGTGTATGCAGTTAATGTATCTTCTTGTACTCTCATTGCTAAAATGCATTCTATGTAGATGATTGATTTAGGAGCAACCAACTATGTAGCTCGAGATAGAGGTTCATTTGTTAAATTACGGAAATTGCTGAATGGAGTAAAGTCTATTTTTGTTGGCAACAACTCGTCTGTAGAAGTGAAAGGAATGGGCACTTACAGCTTACACCTTAGTGGTGGACGTGCTCTCCTTCTACATGACATTTTGTTTATTCTGGATATTTGTAGGAACCTAGTCTCTGTATCTGTTTTGATGTCCTTAGGTTTTTCCAAGTTATTTGTTAACGACACTGTTGAACTATTTTTGGATGATGTATTATGGTTCCAGTTTCAAATTGAAAGGTTTTATCATATTAGATATTGTCACGTATGATAGTTGTTCTTTTGTCGCAAGTTCCAATTCATCATTAGATTATATTAAACTGTGGCATTCTAGACTTGGGCATGTGTGCCAAGAATGCATGAATCGTCTAGCTAAGATCGGACTACTAAGTAAAATAAAAAAGTTTATCTTACCTAGATGCATTTTTTGTCTAGAAGGAAAGAGCACTTGGAAAACTATTTGGTACTGGAACTAGGGCCAAATTTCCATCAGACTTAATTCATTCAGACATATGTGGCCCAATGAATGTGAGGGCAAGACATGGTGCTTATTATTTCATCACCTTTATTGATGATTATTCGAGATATAGTCTGATATTTCAGATTTCTCACAAGTCAGAAGCATTAAACTACTTCATGACATACATGAGTTTTGTTGAGAATTAGAAGGACAGAATGATAAAGGCTTTACAAATTGATCGTGGCCATGAACATCTTTTGGATGATTTTAAAGCACTATGTGTTGAGAAAGGAATTGAACATCAGTTGTTCATTCCTTACACACCTCAACAGAATAGGGTAGCTGAAAGAAGGAATAGAACCCTTCTGGATATGGTTAAACCTATGATGGTAGAGGCAAATTTGCCAATATCTTATTATGGAGATGTCCTCCTAACTACTACATATGTTCTTAACTATGTCCTTTCTAAGTCGATTACAACCACCCCTTATAAAATATGGACAAATTGGAAATTTGGTCTATCCTATTTTAAGCCATAGGGGTGTGTATCCTATGTTCATTATACCTCAAGTACTTTCGGTAAATTAGGACCAAGAGGTAGAAAAAGTATCTTTGTAAGGTACCCTAAGGTATATAAAGGATATGTGTTCATTAGTGAACTAGGCAACGGATATGTAACAGAAATTGAGTCACGTGATGTCACTTTTTTGGAGAATGAGTTTCCTAAATTGAAAGAGGTTAGCGATAACCTTGATCTTTATAAAATTGTTAAACCAGAATCTTCTGGACCTATTCTTCTGAGTAGGAGAATTGAGACAAAAAATTGTGACTTTTCATTTCAACAAGGTCTGGAAGATATTCGTTTTAGTCCTAAAAGGCTCATGGTTTCCTATTCTAGTGGGAGTATGGAACTTTTGTCTAGTAGTAGTACAGTTCTTGGATACGATAAATATATGAGAGATATCTATCGAAATTGGGAATTTCGTAGGTCTGGTAGAACTAGCATACCTTACTAACGATTTGTTATCGAAGGGGGGGCTAATGCTTCCTTAATATCACTGAAAAAGCTTAGTGACTTGAGAGAAGTTCTACTAACCATACTTCAGAATGAAGATGAGCCCAGAAATATTTCTAGAGCTCTGTCTTCTCTACAAAAAACTGAATGGATAAAAGCTGTGGAGGAAGAAATGTCTTCCATGACCAAAAATCAGGTTTGGAATCTGGTTGATCTACTTAAGGAATGTAGGGCTGCTGGAAATAAGTGGATTCTTAAAGTCAAGCACAATGTAGATGACAGTATCGAAAGATACAAGGCTCGTCTAGTTGCACAGGGATTTAAACAATAGGCAGGGATAAACTATAAGGAGAATTTTGCTCCTGTTGTTAGTTCACGTCCATTAGGGTCATTCTGGCAATGGTCACTAACATGAATCTAGAATTATATCAGATGGTTGTTAAAACTGCTTTTCTCCACAGAGAATTGGATGAAGAAATCTATATGATTCAGTCTGAGCACTACATCCAAAAAGGCTTCAAACAGAAGATTTACAAATTGAATAGATCAATTTATGGCCTTAAGCAATCTTCTAGACAATGGTATATTTGTTTTCATAATACTATCATGGAAAATAATTTTATTATGATAGACAAAGATCATTGTGTGTATGTTAAGTATCGGGTAAGAAATTTATCATCATCACTTTGTATATTGATGATATACTCTTAGCCTCAAATGACATAGGACTACTTGTCAAAATCAAAGGTTGATTTTCATTCAACTTTGATATAAAGACATGGGAGAGGCTGATTACATAGTCAGAGTTAAGATTTCGATGAATCGTTCGAAAAGAATAATATCTCTTTCATAAGAGACATATAATCATAAAGTAATAGAATGTTTCAATTATAATCATTACAATCCAAAGTATGTTCCATTAGTGAAAGGTCATAATTTGAACAAAGACTTATGTGCAATCATAACTGAACTGGTAAGGAATATAGAAAAGATTCCTTATGCCAATGAAGTTGAATGTCTTATGTAAGCAATATTGTGTACGAGACCTGATATCGGCTATGTTGTGGGCATTATAAGTAGATATCAATTCAATCATGGTATTACTCACTAGAAAGCTACCAAGGGAATTTTGATATATCTGAATGCCACTGTAGAATATTCACTATGATATCAAGGTAGAGACCTAAAGCTGAAAGGTTTCATAGATGTTGATTGGGGTGGTGACATGGACAAGAAAAAGTCTACATCTGGCTTTGTTTTCCTGTTGGGAGGGGCTGCCATTTCTTGGAGCAGCAAGAAATAGACTTGCATATCCTACTCAACGATGGAAGCCGAATATATAGCTTTAGTTCATGTTGCATAAGAAGTGGTATGGCTAAGAGATTCTTGAATCACCTATCCCTGATTAACTAAGTGGAACCTGTGAATTTATTCTATGATAACGAAGTGGATATAACTTATGCTAAGGATCCGCATTTCTATAGTAGAGCTAAATATATAAATAAATTTCATTTTTTTAGAAGTTTAGTGAAACACAAAAAGTTTTGTATGAAATATATATCTACACAAGATATGGTTGCAGACCCTATGACTAAAGCATTATCTCAAGATGTGTTCAAGAAATATGTAAAGTCATTAGGTTTTCATTAGTTTCATTTATAAGTAAAGAATTTTTGTTTTTGGCAATATGAAAATCTTGCATAACATGTCAGATAGAAAAGTAGCCCACTCACATGAGTGTTTACCTCAGTGGGAGTCAAATGTGTTGATTCTTGAATGAGATAAGGCAGTTGTTGGATAATTAAGTTGTGCAATGTCCTACGGCAAAATGTCGTCTTGCTTGAGAGCAAGATTTGTTATAGAATGCAGTAAAGATTACTGCATGTGAATCTTCTGAAATCCATATGAGAAGAATTAAGTGGAATTTGTCATACCTTCTGTCTTAAAGCCTAGAGTTAAGCTGTGGTTAACACTCTAATATGGTGTTTATAGACATGTGTCCCTATGTAATGGAATATACACCATAACATGAGAATGAGTATCTCATGTGCTGTCCGACCACTGGATAGGATAAATATTTATTGATTTCATAATCCCTAGTGTGAGACTGTATTTCGAGAACTGTGGTTCCCGATTTTTGCACTTAAGATCCTAAACGTATTTTGGAAGTATAATTTAGTGCTACTAGCTTGGAAAGTCCATGATAAGGTTATGTCATAGCGATTTGACTTGGTAGGGCTGACTAGAATAGCAGACTATGTCATTATGAAAAGAATATTATTAAGGAAGAAGGAACTATGTCTATCATATTTCGAGTTTCGTTGTTCAGATGTACCTACTATATTGAAAAGTATAATTGTGAACACAAATAAAATACTTTAAAATCATTGTGTGAACAATGGAATCTGATATGAGTCCTGGGGTGAAATCACATTTTTTTATATGTAAGATATCGAGATGCTATTATTCATTTAGCCTATATGACTATGCTTGTGAATTTAGCTAAATATACTCAGGATATGCAGTTCGCACGAAATCCTTTAGATCAAAAACTATACATTGTTGATTATGATCAATAATGATTGAGTAAATTGTGGGCACAAATTTCATCCATTCATGATTGTGATCTAATGAATGAGTGAGAGATTACTAGATTTGGGCCCATTAAGTCCAAATCATTTAGCCGGTCAACAGACTGGCCCAACCCATTGACCATGCTAACGTCACTATGATGTCAATAATGTTGAGATGGCCATGTCAGTGCTAATGTGGTGACACATCATGCTAACATAACATGTCCATGCATGCCACCACGTGGTGATGCACATAAACGGTTGGTGCCACATATGCCACGTGGCACTTGTATGTGCGTCAGCTGCCACGTGGATGCACGCATGGCTGGTGATGCAGACAGGACTAATCCCCATAGATAGGGATGTTAGGGTGACCAATCTATACTTTGCCATACACAGAATTCTCTCAGAAATAAAAATATCAGTTTTAGTCACTAATAGTTTAGGTAGTTTGACGAAAAGGGACCTTCATGGAAATCCAATCTTCGATCCATCTGTTGTGATCAGATTCGATCGACAACTCACCGTAGACGATCCGGACCTACGCAAGCACACACTATATAAGCAGGATTTAATTAATGAATTTGTTATTTAATTAATCATAATTAAATATGTGATTACTTCTTAATTGCGCCCTTAATTACAAGGGTAAATTACCCTATATTCCCTCGACTTAACATAATTCTCCTATTGGGTCCCTCTTTTCTCATAAATGAGTAATTCATCCCTATTTTATAAGAAAATGTTTGTCTCGGGTCCCCACCGACTAAATCAGCCTCTTTTTTTATTTTTTGACATGTGAAATGACTTTTTTACCCTTCACAAAAGACAAAAGAGTCATTATTTTTGTCTTTTTATGAAAGGGTAAAATAGTCATTTCATATGTCAAAAAATTAAAAAAGAGGCTGATTTGGTCGGTGGGGACCCGAGGCCAATGTTTTTTCAAAATATAGGGACGACTAAGTCATTTATGAAACAGAAGGGACCCGATAGGAGAATTATGTTAACACCAGGGACTAAGGAGTAATTTGCCCTAATTACAATAGTAATAGTTGATATATTTTTAAAATAATTTAGTGATAAATTTCGATCTCAATTTTTACATTAAGTGATATTTTTTAATAAATACATATATTTTTACATACTTTACAAATTCAAAAATAATTTAAGATATTATATTGTGTTAAATTTTTTTGTTTGACAAATTTTATTAATCATTTATTTTTGCAATGGTGTTCAAATAATTATCTTGATTGTTGTCTTATTGTAAGAAAATATATGAATCGAATATAACATTTAAATGACGTAAAAAACTATGATTTATATAATTTAAATATAGATTTTATATTTACACATTTATGATTCAAAATTTTAATTTTACATTTTTGAAAAGAAAAAAATATAAAAATCTCTTATGCTATAATTTCTTTTAAGTGATATTTTTCTCTAGTGCTATCGATATTATTTAAGATTATTTTTAATTTATTAAAATGTTCCATGCGTCATTAATCAACATTCAATAAGAAATGTAAAGTTACATTAAATATTTTAATTTAAATTAAACAATACAAGATTATCATTTCAATAATTAAATAAATAAAAAGTAATAATAAGTTGGGTTATATTATATTTTTTTAATTATCTTTTGAACTGATTATGAAATAATATAATATGAAAATTAGTTATGACACATTTGAGAGATTAGTAAAAAAATTAGAATTCTACTTGCATGGAATTCTCTAGTTGTATCACATTAAAAATTATTTTAAACATTCAATTCAAGGGACATTCCCTGTCTCTTTTCCTAAGTTATGATCATTTTCATGTTTTACTTTTATCATCAATTGTTGTATTCGTTGTGACCATGGAGGTGATGTGTGCTTGTGAATGAAGTATTTTTTGATTTTTGTGACCACGAAGATCATCAAGACCATTTGTTTTCATTGTCATTTTATTAGCGTAGGTTGTTGATACTGTTCAGAAAATGTTTTGTGGGAAGTTCCATGCTTAAGTCTATATCAAGTTGTTTGGCTATAATTTGGCATGCCGTTGACAATTTCTATTCCCCTAATTTGAAGATTGATGAGCATCCTTATGTGAGCAATATTTTATCTCGGTTATAAGATATAAGAATGCAGAGCTCCTATACCCTCACTTGTTTTTTAACTTGTGGTCTCTTTCGTAGAGTAAATTTGAGGTTAATGAATGGCCTAATGTGAGCAATTTTTTAGCCGATGGTAGAGACTACTAAAGGAGATACACAAGATTGCACCAAATTAAGAGATCATACTAAATCTCTGCCTCCCTTATCTTGTTGTTCCAATTTTCTTGATGTGATAGATTATGTTCATATTCCTCCCACAAATCATGCATGTAGTTACGTATAAATCTTGCATGAGCTGTATAAATTAGGCACAGATTATATAGTAATTCAAGGCAATACAAATCATTTATAGTATCAGAGCTTCTTCTCAAAAGAGTTCCAATGGCGAATTCTTCTTATGCCTTCCCTACCCCAAAACTTCATAAACACAGCCACTCAAATTAGCAAACTTGTTGCAAACAATTACTTATTATTGAAGACCCAAGTGAAACCAATGCTAGAAGCATATGATTGGATTAGCTACTTTCAACAGAGAAGGTACTATAGAATGAGACCACTCTCAATCCAAGGTATGTCAAGTGGAGAAAGGCTGACAAGAAGATCTAGGCATGGCTTATGCTCTTGCTGTCAGAGTTATTCATGTCATAGGTGGTCGGGTATGAGACCATAAAGAAAATCTGGGACAAACTTACAAAGATTTATAGCATAGGATCTCAAGAACAGATGCTTCTCTTGAAGCAATCCATGTTTGCATTAAAGAGAGAAGGAAAAAGCATGGATGTGAACCTGAACAAGGCCAAGAGCATGGTGAACCAATAGTCTGCAATAGTTCACATGGTCCACGAAAATGATATTGTGTAGAAAGTGCTTTGTGGGCTTGATGATATTTTTTGCCTATTTGCCAGAAAAATCAAAGCTAGGGGTGAGGTGATCTTCTTGGTTGGACTTTATGATATGTTAATGATCAAAGAAGTGATTCTCTAGAGGTGGGGTATTTTACCGCCAGCCTCAACTATAGCTCTGATGGCTAATTATACGACTAGGTTGGGAAGTTTTTATAATGGTCGTAGGGGTCATAATAATAGAGGTGGAAGAATTTTGGTCCAACAATAATAATTTTTATCCAGACAGAAATGGGCCCCATCAAGGAAGTCCAAATCCAGCCCTCATGACTCTAAGGTCTAGTACTACAATTATGAAGGGTTCAGCACCTACCCACAAGTGTTCCTTAGCTCATCAGTCCTAGCTAAATCAACTCTATGCTCATTATACAACATCGCCATAGAGCTCCCCATGGGTGCTTGACTTGAGGACCACAAACCATCTAACTTGTCTAACTTATAGTTACACTCTGAGTATCATAGATCGGAGGAAGTCACATTCAATAATAATAACACCCTTTGATATCACATAGTACTTCTATAAAAGTCCCTCTATCAAAGTCATCGGTTTCATCATCTAATGTCTTACATGTGCCTCATGTGCAAACCAGTCTTGTCTCGTTCAACACATTAACCAAAGATAATAATACCATGGTGAAGTTTGTTAATGACAATAAAGCAAGTTCTATATCAAGGCTGGAGTATGGATAACCTCTATTCTTTTCATATTTCTAAGAGTCCATGACTCTGTTTTGCATCTATTAGACCTTTGCTTTAAATCTAACATTAGCATTTGCATCATGTCATATCAATCTCTATGCCATAAAGAAAGCTCTCTGGTCCGAATCCAGTTTTTGCATAAAATATTTAAAACCTTATATCATGGTTGTTGTGTTGGAAAGATTCATAAGCTTCCTTTCCTCTTTCTTCATTTCCTAATTTTTAGTGATCTTTATAGACCTATACTTATTATGTCTTATGATGGATTTTTATATTATGCCATGTTTTATGACCGCTGTAACAAGTATGCGTGATTTAATTCGTTAAAATGCAAATTTGATCTATCTGTAGTCTTCGTACAATTTCGTACACAGGTAGAAAAATTCTTTGGACGTCATATCAAGATATTTCAATCTGATTGAGAAGGAGAATTTCAGAGTCTAACAAAAGTATTTCTTGGAACATGTCATTATACATAGAGTGTCATGTCCATATGCACTCGAACAAAATGGATGGGCAAAATGCAAACATATGTACATTGTCAAAAATGGTTTGGTTATCTTACATCATGCCTCCATCCTTACACACTTCTGGTCATCTATTTTTGAGTTTGTAGTTTATTTGATTAATTGGATACCTACTTCACTACTTAAAAATGGCTCGCCATATCAAAAGTTATATGGTGACTAGCCATCTCTATCTAACCTCTAAGTAATTGGATGTCTATATTATTTTTAGCTCTAGTTGTTGACAAAGAACTAGTTAGAGTTGTGGTCCTCACCATATGTCTTCTTAGGCTACAACCAAACATAAGGGCTATAAATGCTATGATCTTTTGGTAAATAATGCATATTAGTTTACACTTGTTATTTATGAATCAATGTTTCCTTTTACAGAGTCAAAATACACACCAAATAGGCCTCTTTCTTTGTGAACTTGTTATTTGTGAAGTTTAAGATCATAGCCTCTTTCTTTGACCTACTACTTTTTCTAACTATAATAACCTAGTCCGGCTCTAAATTAGTTGATTTTACTGGGCTCTCTGTGCCAAGCCCAATACCACCAAATATGCCTATCCCCCTTGGCTTTCCCTATCTCACAGACTTTTTCACATATCTACACACACATACGTCAACTTTTATCCATATTAAAAGACCAACCAGTAAATGTCCTATCACCACCACTACCACAAGCCATGCCAATGCTATTACTACCACCATCATCCATTGGCAAGATTCACTTTATAGTTACTAGATCATAAAGGACCCAATCGACCATACTCCTAGCCAAGATGTCAAAGCCCACCAAAGATGACACTCCAAACACCTACGCCCAAGCTACTCGTCATATCCACTAGCATGAAGCAATGATAGAAAAATTTAATGTGCTAATTCATAATCAAATATGGGTCTTGGTCTCCTACTTTAATACTTGTAATGTCTTTATAAATAAGTGGATTTCATACAAAATACAACAAGATGGTCTAGTAGCTTGACATAAGGTTCAACTCATCCTTACTCTAGTAGTTTCTTTGAATTAGCCTATTCGATAACTTGATATCTCAAATACCTTTTTGTATAGGAGTTTGATGAATGTAGTATTCATGGAATAACCTATTGGTTTCATCATCCAACAGTATCCATGGAATAACCTATGGGTTTCATCAACTAACTGTATCACAACTATGTTTGTAAGTTAAAAATCTCGCTTTATGGTCTAAAATAAGCTCCCGAGCCTAGTTCTATTGTCTAAAAAATTAATTATGTATATTTGGATTTCTTGTTTCCAATATTGATAGCTCCCTGTTCTATCTCCATAATGAAAAACTTATCTATTCATTCTAATTTATGTAGATGATATTCTCATTATAGGGAACAATCATCATTTCGCCAATTAGCTCTATTGTACCAACACGTGTCTTTTCAACATGCTTTGTTCTTACTCGTATGCACCCTAGAAAACTTCCAAGAAGGTCATTTATCTTAATCCTACTTTTGACCAAACATGTTTAACCTTTAAATTCTTTTAGGATGTGTGCCCGAAAATTATTAGTATGGATATTAACAATTAAATTACTTAAGCATTTCATATAGCACATATACAGGATATCACATTCATCCCTCCTTAAACACGTGATGTCTTGTTGTATCAGATACATATAGTTCTAGAATCCTTCACTTTTAAGTGCATTCGATCCCCGAATCATACCATACAATATGAGGTTGCTCTCATACTAAATGTAATGCCTCGTGATTTGACTAACTGATTTCACTGTATCAACACAAGTTTTTTTAGTGTACTTTGACCTCACTCACACGCACCCTAAAAAACTTCCTAAGAGGTCACCCATTCTGATCTCACTTTCGACTAAATGCATTTAAATTCTTTCAGGATGTGTGCCTGAAAATAGAAACTAATAGCCTACTTTAACAAAAGTTTATAATCGAGGACCTTGGTTATTTATCCTTCTTTTTTGGAATTAAAGCACAAAGAACTCATTATGGTATGTCCACGTCTTAGTCAGAATACATCATTGATGTGCTTGAACAAGATAATATGTGTGATTGTAACACACTTGCTACTATAGTTATGATCTAGCCTAATATTAGCAAATAGTGGGTTGCATGTAGTACTTGGGAATCACACGAACCAAAATTTCTTATAGATTCAACCGAGTTACTCAATTTATCTATTCCATCACCCTTGCTATCTAGGTAGCTGTCAAATGTATCCTCTAGTATTTGTAAGGCAGTTGTGACTTCGGCCTTCACTTTTGTACATCTCCCAACATGCTTTTCTCTATCTACAATGATGCAGACTGGGTAAGCTATCCATTAGACTGCCATTCTACCACAGGCTTTAGTATTTATATTAGACCCAATCTTATATCTTGGTCATCTCGCAAGGAACAAGCCATTTCAAGATCATCTACTAAAGTTGAATATCGGGAACTTGCTATTACTGTATATGAAGTTATATGGCTATAGTCTTAGATGGGCAAAGTTAGTCTTCCCACCATGGTTCTACCAATTCTCTCAAACGATAACTTAGGTGCCACCTACCTGTATGCTAATCCAAAGTTCCACAGCCAATCAAAATATATGGAAATTGATTTCAATTTTGTTCGAGAGTAAGTTACTACAAAGAACCTATAATTTTAGCTCATCTCAACAAGAGATCAAATTGCAGACATTCTTACCAGGCCCCTTCCATGTCAACACTTTCAAAACCTATGAAATAAGCTTAATGTGCTCCTTATTTCGCTTACAGGTAGATAAATAAGATATACCAAATTATATCAAATTAGGAGATCATACCAGACCTCAGCCTCTCTTATCCTACTGTTCTAATCTTCTCTAGATTATATTCATATTCCTACTACAACTCATGCATGTAGTTAATATATATATATATATATATATATATATATATATATCTTGTATAGGTTGTATAAACTAGGTACAAATTAAGCACATATTGTATAGAGTCATTCAAGGCAATAAAACCTGTTTAGCTACCATCTCTAAATTTTTTTTCATGAGAAGCTTACACACTCTGGGTAAATTGGATGTCATATGTGTAGTATCTAGTCTCATCGTTTTAATGCATTGCAAAAGATGAAGGCCATTTTGATTGAATTTTGCCTAGTTCTTTAAAAGCTTATCCCTTTATTTTTCCCTTCTATAGTCCTTTAAGGTAAGCCATTCTGTTGATACATATATGAACCATGTACTCCTAATTCAATTTTAGAGTCTTTGACATTAAGTTCGAGTATGCATTTACGATCTATCTTACAAAGGTTAGTGTAAGGATTTTCTAATAAAATTGGCTCATTATGGGATTTTATTTTGGGAAAATTTATAGAAAAAGCCAAAATTCAATCCTCAAAAATTTTGCCAAAAGTGAATAAAGAAAATCATGAAAAAATGATAGAACAGAAGAAAAATAAAAAAGGAGAGATTAATAAGACATGAATAAGGCAATCAAATAAGAGCAATGTTTTGGTCATATGACTATAGGTCTGTGACACACTAAGTTGATCATTCAAGTCAATGTGAGCAATTTGAATAATCGAGTATTATTTCATTGTAAAATATCACCTTGGATTAAATGGATAGCCATTATCCATTCATCTATTCTCAACTATATAAGTCTCCTTGATTGCGATCCTCATTTAGTAAAAGATGAACACGGGTATAAGTGAGATAACTCAAGATTTAAATATGTATGTAAGAGATAATATGTAGGTCATTTATCAAGGATGATCAGACCTTCTTTACTCTGAGTGGTCAACTCTAGACTCCTACCTTTCTAAAGATAATGCTTATTTAAGTTTCTAATGCTTTAGTTTATATGCATTCTTATTTTTTTACACCATGTATGGTGAATCACTTAGTATAAGAGAGTCTCTCTTACAAGGAATTAACTTTTGGAAGGGTGCTCATCTTTATTAAGAGAATGACCTTACCTATTTATGTCTTTGATTCTATACTTGTGTCTTTTGCTTGAGAACAAGCTAAGATTCAAGTGTAGGGGTATTATAAGCATAAGAAACACATATTTTACCTTATTTAGGGTCATTTTAATCTTATTTTTTTAGTCATTTTATGTCATTTCACACAATTCTTAGGTATATTGCCTAGAGGATTCACCCTTTTATCTTTGTATCTTTGGAGTAAGATTTTGCAAGAATGTCAGGATCAATTACTAAAAAGCAAGTATTAAAAGAATCAAGTAGAGAGATAGCTAGTTAGACTTAAGCTGCACTCATTAAATAATAGCATCTACATTAATTGACATCTCTCTAAGGCCACTGGTTGGCGTGTAACCCAATGAATGACTGAAAGGAAGGTTTTACACCCCTCTCGCAATAAAGAGTAAGTAAGGAAATGTCATCCCACAAGGACTAAGTTTTAGGTAGCAAACTCGACTCTACCACTAGTCTAGGACTAAATGAGAAGGAAAGGTCAATTCCAAATACGCAACAGGATACTGGACATAAAATTACAACTAAAATAGATGATGATTTAACAATTAAACTAAGAGTGGGCAAGGCACCAATGACAACCTAAATAACCAAATGACTCACGGGATTTACGAAGTTCGTGTTATGATCCAAGTGTTTCTAAGGCAACTAATCTACGCTCTAGCCATAAATAGTCTAAATTGATCAATAACTAGGCCTAGATGAACTAAATACGCTTTCGCCATAAAATAGCCACCTAACCTAATTAACAACCAAGTATTATCACCACTCTAAGAATAACCAATTACCTAATGAGATCTCTCATTCAAAATCAACTAGTCAACTAGTCAAAAGGTCTATTAATCTTAACCCCTCTCGGTGATTAGTATTAAACCAACTCAAAGTCAAGGTGATCAACCACAACTAAGCTTTAAGCTCTAAACTAGAACATAATCCTAAGCATTTAAACACCCTAAGCCATTGGCTAAATAGATGTCCTCAAGGCACTTAACCCACTAATCAACTACTCGCACATATTCAAGAAGCAACTCAGCATATTCATTAAACTAAGAAGCGGAGCATGAACAAAAGAGGGAGTAAGGGAAAGCTCAAGAAGATATTCAAAGCTTCCTAAAATCCTTCTTCAAGTTCTTCAAGTTGTTACAAAGTTCAAATCCAAGGTTAACCAAAATATCTTCTAAGCATAAAAGTGAGTAGAGTATTTTTATACAAAATATCCTAGCTTAACTTCTAAGAAAAGCTAAGGAAAGGCTTTCATACAAGGTTTTTCTCTCAAAAATGGCTCATCCACGAAATTACAATTAAAGCCCAATATGGGCCCAAAATAAGTCTTCAAATTCGACACACTTGTGATGAATTCTCCCTAGAATTTGATCATGACATTGAAGTAAACTTTTTCTCCTCTTAAACTTTGAATTTGAAGAAGACCATCAATAACAAAGTTGTAGCCTCGAAAGTCTTCTTTCTAGATCCATCTCACTTGTCAGTTATCAATATTTAAGTCATAAAAGGTCCATTTTGCCCACAACTCCAAGGTCTCAATTAAGCGACCTTCCTTCCAGCAAAGTGAATCACATATGATGACCAATGTGACTCCAATTCCTCCATAATTTTTGGGCTTATCCCTTTGATATCGGATATTTGCCAAGCAATAGCGCTAATCTGTTTGTTTACAATTATGAGCATTTTCTCTTCTTCCTCCTTAGTGAGCTTGTTCTATATAATAATTGGTAATCTCCCTCCATGTATTAAGAATACATATCTCAGATGCGAGGGTAATTCTTTCAATTCTCAGAATGGAGCCTTAAGAATTGATGGTAGAGTCTGATATTTCAAATGAAATTCTAGCTCCTCAAGTAGACCTTTATTGTCAACTTCCTCCTTGACTTCTCCCCCACTCTCCTCTTCTTCTTCTCCTGGTTCCTCTTCCACCTTCCCATCTTCTCTATCCTCAATCCTCAAGATATTTTCCTTGCAAAACTCGAGGATACACTCTTCCACAACTCAATTTTCATACACATCCCTTTATCAAGAGGATGTTGCATCATATTGGTCATCTTAAACTCAATCTTCTCTTCTCTGATTCGGAGAACCAATTTTCTATTATGCACATCAACCAATACATGTGCTGTGTTGAGAAAAGGTCTACCGAAAATCAGTGGATAACTCTTATCCTTCGAAAAATCCAGTACCACAAAGTCAACTGGGAAGATGAACTTGCCAATTTTTACCAGGACATCCTCAACCACATCGAATGGCTTCTTAATAGTTTGGTCTTCCAAATGGAGAAGCATTGAAGTTGGCTTTACTTCACACAAACTGAGTTTCCTAAACATAGACAAATGTATCAAGTTGATACTTGCGCCTAAATCACATAAACACTGGGAAAACTCAACATCACCTATGAAATAGGAAATAGTAAAACTCCCAGTATCTTATAACTTTGTTGGAAGATTCTTAAAAGGGTAAATTACCCTCAGGTCCCTGTCTTATGGTCGAATTTACGGTAGGATCCCTGAATAATTTGAATTAGATATAAGATCCATGTTTTTAAATGAAATATTGATATTAGGTCCCTGGCTAAATCATGGCTGACATCATCAAATTTTTTTTTATTTTTTTAACTTTAAATTGACCAAAATATCCTTAAACAAAAAATAAAAAAAATATCATCTTCATCTTCAACCTTCATCTTTAACCTTTAACCTTCATCTTCATCTTCATCTTCATCTTTGTTTTTTTATTATATACATCACTTTAAAAATCTTTAAAGGCAATCTTATTAATTTGGATGACATCAAATCAGACCCCGCCGCTTCATCTTCAACATTTTCTCTAGACTCATTTTCTGCCAACAACTCCATGATTGACCCCACCATTCTTCTCATCCCCAGAATTCCGAGAAAACCCACAAATCCTTTCAACTCTACCCCTTAGCTCCTCCACACTCTCCCTTTGATTTCCTCCTAGTTTCTTATTTTGGTTCCTAACACCAACAGCCCTAGACTTCTCCCGACATCAATATAGTCAACCCCAAGCAACAAGTCCATAGCACCGATGATAGACAATCTCAGAATCGAACTAGGTTCTACCCAAAATAGAGGATTTGAGTGAGACAAACCTCGATGTTGCCTCCCTCAAGAGTCTGGATGATACGTGCCACCACCTCCTTGAGAGAACCTAATAGTTCGACCATACCATTAGAACGAGGAGGAGGGGAGCAGCCAAGAGCAGACTCAAGGTCACTAATTTGCTGGGTAAGGGAGGAAACGAGGCAGTGGTGATTCAGATCTGGTATGGGGGTCGGGTGCCGGCGAGGGAAGAAAAAGTGAGTGTTTTGGTAGGGTTGGTGAAGGATAAAGGCAAGGGCTTGGAGGAGTTGGTTGGATGTCAGTTGAAGTTCCTGTGGGGGAGGAGAAGTATTCATGTTTAGGAGGTGTCTCGCCAGAAGTGATAGGCTCCGATTTAACTGTGGGTTTGTATTTTTAGGGTTCATGTTTATTTTTAATTTTTTAGGGGTTATGTTTTTTGAACGAAGATGAAGGTTTAAGGTTAAAGAAAGTCTTTTTTTATTTTTTTATCTAAGGGTATTTTAGTCATTTTAGGGGTAAAAAAAATTGTTGACATCATCTTAATCATTTTAGAGACCTGAGACTAATATTCATTCAAAAAATAAGGACCTTATATCTAATTCAAATTATTCAGGGATCCTATCACAAATTCGACCAAAAGATAAGGACTTGAGGGTAATTTACCCTTCTTAAAAATTAGAGAGCTACAATCTGCCATGAGGGC
Source organism: Hypericum perforatum (assembly GCA_012979155.1). Taxonomy (NCBI): domain Eukaryota; kingdom Viridiplantae; phylum Streptophyta; class Magnoliopsida; order Malpighiales; family Hypericaceae; genus Hypericum; species Hypericum perforatum. The sequence goes on along the minus strand of SOPF01026643.1, from coordinate 41,350 downwards.
GATCGACTCTCCATCTTCCCACCTCCTCTTTCTTGTGATGAATTCCTTTAAAAACTTGGTATAGTGTGACACTTGGTCCAACATCTCAAGAAAAGAGACATTAATTTGGACGTCCTTCATCTTCTCCATAAAATGGTGAAATTTCTCATCCATCCCCATCTTTCTCTTTACTCTTTAAGGATAAGATAGAATGGGGATCATCAGTGGTGGTACATAAACTTTTTCCTCCTCTGTAACTTCATCATGCAGAACCTTCTCTCTCTGAACTTCTTCCTCCTTGTCTTGGTTGGGAATCATCACGTCACTCTCCTTAGCCTTCTTATTGATTGCTTGAGAAGCTAATTCCTTGTCACTTCTCAAAGAGATTGCATTTATGTGGCCTCTGGGGTTTACTTCGGTAGAACTTGGAAGATAGCCTAAAGCTTTTTAGGCATTTGGCTTTGCAATTTTTCCAAGTTGTACTTTCATATTGTGCATGGTAGTAGCTTGTCCCTTTAGGAATTGTTCCATATTATCTTGCCTTGCTTCTTGGGTAGCTAAGGCTTTCAATATTTGGTTTTAATGGCTGGATGATCCTCCACTTTCTTCAATGAACTTCTCCATGTTGTCGAATCTCTCCTCAAGGGATCCCATTCTTTCTCCCAAGAAACCACGAGGTTGAAAATCAGGCAGTGGCCCTTACATAAAGGTAGTCCTTTATCAGGGACAATGGCTAGATTATCATCATTATTTCCTCCCTTCCATGAGAAGTTAGGGTAATTTCTCTAACCAGGATTATTCGTTGAAGAGTATGGGTTGTTTCCCATAAGGTTTGTTCCTTGACCTTGGCCACTAACAAAATTTACTAGCTCTCTAGGTTGGTTCATCATGGCATATTGACTAAACTCGTGTCCAACATTGCCATAAGCTTTGCAATTTTGTTGCACAGCCACAACATCAACTTTGTTAGGCTCAAGTCATGCAACTTTTTTGCCATCAAATCCAGTTGAGCTTGAAAAGAGGAGGTAGCATCAAGTTCAATCATTCCTCTATGTTCACTTAGCTCCCTTAGCTCCCTAATGGGTTGCCTTACTCTTTCATTAGCCTTGTACCTATTTGTTGCTGCCAACTCCTCCAAGATATCGAAGGCTTTGTCTCTTTCCTTTCCCAAGAAATTTCTATTAGAGGCATCATCAACAGTTCCTATTATTGGTGGTCCAAGGCTAAAATAGAAAGTTTTGAGTAAAGACTCCTCTAGCAAGTTGTGATGTGGGCAACTTCGTTGGAATTCCTTAAATTTCTCCCAAGTTTTGCTCAAAGACTTACCTTCAAATTATTGGAAGTTGTTGATCTCCTTCAAGAGTTTGTTGGTCTTTAAGTAAGGAAAATAGTTATCAAGAAAAGCATTTTCCAGTTGTTCCCATGTGGTTATTAGAGTAGCCTTTAATTGCTTAAACCAAAGCTTAGTCTTGTCCTTTAATGTAAATGAAAACATCCTAAGCTTAACAACATCAGACGCTCCATTATACTTGAAGTTATCAGCTATTTCCATGAAGTTTGCAATATGGTCGTTGGGGTCTTCATTAGGTAATTTATAGAACTAAGCTGAAGCTTGAAGCATATGAATCACGGCTGGCTTAATTTCGAAGTCATTAGCTTCGACAGTCGACCATCGTACTCCAGACAATGCTCCCCCTAAGGTTGGTCTTTCATAGTCTATTAGAGTCCTTCGAGGAGCTCCAGCTCCTTGAGCTTCTTGCTGTTGGTCCATCCTTTCTTTTTCCCTTCTCTCCTTCTGCAATGACCTTTCTCACCGTGCTATGTCCACTTCAATTTCTAAAAGAGAATTGTTGGTGGATCTGGTTAAGGGCATGCAAGTAACTTGTCTAGCAAGAGAAGTCACCAATGAACAAAGTAACAAAGTAAACAAATAAAAATATCCTAATTTAAGTTCGTAAACCAAATTGAGCGTCTATTACTCAATCCCCAGCAACGGCGCCAATTGATCATCTACTGGAGCTGCTCTTAGTTGGTGTGTGCCAATACACTAAGATTGCGCCAATTGCTCTCGATCTCATAATTCTAGTGTGCGCCAATAGTGTTGGTGGCACTAGGTTCCCAGTAGTGGCAATACAGAGTAAGTACGGGATTATTGTCCCACGAGGACTGAGAATCTAGGTCGCATATTTGGCTCAATCACTAGTCTAGGACTAAATTGTAAGGTTTGGTTGGTCGAACACTCGAACTAATATTTAAATAACAAAACTAATGGATCACTTAATCTCACATTCTATTGGTTATAATAACACTTCTACTAATAAATTTGATTTCACAAATTAAAACAAAAGTGAGTAAGGTACCATTGAGAACCAATATAGCCAAAGTAGTCAGGGTTTTTTTATGTTCTTGTTATGGTCCGAATGTTTCAAAGGCAACCAATCTACACTTTTGTGTTAGTTTAGTCTAAATTGATCCTTAACTAGGCTTAGAATGACTAGATGTGCTTTCGCCCCCACTAGCTATCTAATCTAGCTAAACACCAACTATACAAATCACTCTAATGACAATTAATTACCAAGAAAGATTTCTCTTCTCTCAAGGTAACTAATCAACTAATTAACTTGTCCATTAATCCTATTTTCTTTCGGTCTCAAGCATTAATTTGGATCGAAGTCTTGGTGATCAAGCAAGGCTAAGCTTTAAGGTTATTAATTAGAACACAATACTTAGCATGTTTATCCCCCTAAACCGTGGCTACATATATGGTTTCAAGGCACCAAACTCACAAGAAAACTACTCACACATGCTTATATAAAACAACATAATCATCATCAATAACAAACTAAACATTAATAATAAAAGAGAGAGTTAAGGAGAGAAAAGCTTATTGATGTTCTTGAAGTCTTTTTCTCCTTCCTTCCGTACGTTCTTGGCAGAGAGTATTTTCATACCAATACAACTTATGTTCTTACTTAAACAATCATTCATACTTATTACAATCCAAAGTTGCCAAATAGTAAAAAGTAAAGTAAATAGTTTTTAAACAATAAAACCTAACTACCACTCCAAAATGTCTTCCACTGGTGTTTTCCATCATCACATGAAGTTAATCTTCGAATGCTTCAACTCCAACATGTTTGTCATTCAAACCAGAAAAGCATTTGGCCTAATTCTGTCACTGTCATGTCGTTGGCGTCCGCCAGCCTTGTTAGCGTACGCCAGGCCTTCAAGTTCCTGATTGTTGGCGCACGCCTGGTTGCACTAGCGTGCGCCAGTCTTCGAGTTCCTTGATCTTTGGCGTTCGCCTGGTTGCATTGGCATGCGCCAGGTGACTTGATTTGCTCTTCTAGCCTTCGTGACCTCCCTCTCGTCCATGCCTTTGTGCGTTCGCTCGATCGTCCTCCACTTCTCCTCAATTAAGCTCCTGAAAACAAGAAATCTCAATGAAAATTGATAAATACTACTAAAACACACAATGAACGAGAACTAAAACTTTGACAACTAAAATCAACTAAAAACACTAGAAACCTACTCCAAAATAAACACAAATAATAAATGTTTTACACACTCATCACTATATGGAGGAAGTTTTTACTTCTGTTTTAGGATTAGTGACTGCATGAGCTTGAGCAAATCTTCTATCTTCATAACCTACATTTGGTTTATCTTTGCCATTCCTCAAGTGAGGATGCAGGAATCATCAACTATCTTTGGTGTGGCCTATTTTCTTACAATGATCATAGAAATGTTGGGATCGAGTCCCAATACTTTTGAATCCTTCTCTGCCCTAGAGTTGCTTTTGAAGGCTGCCCTCTCCTTTCCCGTAGTGTTAACATGACAAACACTAGTTTCTGAGTTATCAAATCATAACTTTCTTCTTCTTGTTGTACCTCGGAACATATGGTTTCTAGAGAGGGTAGCTCATAACTAATTAAGAACTCGTGGACTGAAGGGACTCGAATTCAGATTTTATTCGTGACAGCAATCCGAACACTTATCATGTTCTATTACACAAAGCTATTCAAAGACATATACAAAGCTAATTCATCCCTTGTAAACTTCATGTTGCCTAGATATTCAGTAAAAAGACATCTCTTTGTTTATAATTAGAAATGCTCTTTGTTAGTTCAAATATCATGTAAAAGTTATTGTTGACTAAACATGTTTTTGATTGAATTTAATAACTCAGTGGCACTGTTGTTGGTCATAGAGATTAACCTCTCATTCACCAAATACCTCATCTGCTGGCTTAGATGGCAGGACTTTTCCATTGATGATTCCCAACATGTCTTTGCTATCTATATTTCTTGGCATAACCTTTGTCAAATAGTAGTTGTTTGATGATAATGGAACAGGAGACAGCTTGAGACTAATGTTTGCATCAATCTCAGCTGTATTGTTTTGGTGTTTTGGGAGGATTGGAATGTGTTTGCTACAGATTCTACGGGAATATTATTTGTCGGAACACTTTCAGATCTTATTTCTTCTATTGCAAGAGCTCTGATACCATGAAAGAAGTTGATATTACTGAGTAATTGGTGTGTTTACATAGAAGATTGACCTGAAACGGCTCTTAAGGAATACATAAGGAAATTGAACCCAGAAAAGGTTAATACATGTGTAGCAGAGGACTCTGATCAACTTCCAGCTTTGCTAAGTCCGTGATTCTAGCTTGTAATAGCTGGAACGAAACGATATTAACTTTTTCAAAGGATATAAAGGTCATAAAGTTTTTAGATCACCGATAAAATGGTAGAAACGTGAGTACAATATTTATAAACATGGGAGCAAGTTAGAAATTTAGTCGAGGACAATTTGCCCAAAACATTTCCATAAACAACCAGGGACCAGCACAACTGCAGAAGATTGGATCTTTCTCCTTCCACCATAAAGCTCCAAACAATCATCAAAGATGATCCTATCATTCCATTCACAATTTAAAATCCATTTAGTTCCTGCATTTCTTAAAGCCTGCTATTATGATTGCTCCTAATATCGTCAGTTCCAACATCCCTTCAAATGAACTCTGTTGACTTCTCCTTAAACTGCGATTGCAAAATATAAGACGAAGCTAGCGACTACGATCCCAGCAGCTTCTTCCATCTTGCATAGCCTAGAACAAGCAAGAAAAGGAAGAAGCAGCATGCCGAAGTGCCTCCAACGAAGTAACCAAATATCCCATGTGTATGATATAATCGACATGGGATGTTCATGCCAAACAGCCCAGCTACCAAGGTCTCTACTGCTATGGCAAATGAGGCTATGGTGAGTGTCAGTTGGAGTTGAATAAGTTCGTTTCGTTGGTTGTCAAGTTGGATGTTGACATAGTCCTCTGTGTCATCAATATACTCCCGAACCTGCAATGGGAAATATAAAAGAGCACGCTTCCTATTAATGAAGATGGGATACATAACAATCAATAAGAATAACTGAGAACTTGAACTGCTAGATTACAGGAGCCACAGAATGTCAACAAAAACAATTCTAAAGGGTTTTGATTGTATGAGCCATGCATAATCAGTTGAACATGAACAGAGATAATTCTGACCGGCACAGCACCTTATAAGTAGGTTAGTCAAACTGATACTTAGGAATTGATTGTGCAAAGCAGTCGGCAGTCACCAAACGGCTGCTGAAAGAAGAAGGGTTCCAAAACCTACGAGCCTACTCAAGCTACTAAATTTAAATGGGTTCATCTCATTATGTCTATTGTAGCATCTTTTGAAATGAAATCTCATTTTTTGGCTGGTAAAATGTCAATATGTTTAGTGTAACACCTTTCTTCCATCCAAGTGTAAATTTGAAACCACACTACCACAGATATAACAATCGAAGTAAATTGCACAATCACTTTAATAAAAGGATATCTGGCCATGTCAAAAACAATTGTTTGATTTATTTTAATCCCTTTCACTCCTTCAGGTAGCTTAAGAGAGGACTCACCGACAATATCTTATTACGCGTCCCTTCCAGCTGCATAAAGTAAGCCTCCAGTAACATCTCCAAGTCCTCCACATCTCCATCATCTAGAGAACTTCCAGTCACACGACTTGCACTACGGATTGAATTTAGGCAAGGAAGATGAGGCGATGCACTGGTGGTCCCATTTGAAGCTGCAGCAGCCAGCAAAGCCTCATTTTGCTGGTTCTGCATCCACTTCCTTGTCAAATATAAATCTGACATGTCTTCGTTGTCATCTAGTAGATGTTCTATCTCATCTCTCACCTGGCACTCAACAGGCATGCATAAGTAGGTGAACACAAATCAAACTATTACAGAGAACCTTTCCGGATATAGTAATTGAATCACAGAAAATGTTACTCCTAAGACCTGAGATTTCTCATTCCTACTCAATTGCAGATATAAGTACCATAAATGACATCTACATCAGATGGCACTGAAACTACAAAGAAATTTGGATATTTTATCAATCATACGTAGGAAAATCTGAAAACTTGTCACATTATTAGCAACCAACCTCAGCTGGAAAAGATGATATTTTTATACGATGATTAACATAGGTCAGAAAAGACAAGTTTTCCAATCATAGTTTGCAATCTTATTGACAAGAAACAAAAAACAAGTCTAGAAGAACAAAAAAAATAAATTTTGCAAAGAGAAAAATGATTACAAAGAAAGAAAAACTGTTGATAAGTGACAGATGTGTATTTTAGCACATAAAAAAACATTTCAAGGGACTTGGACGGAGACCGATGCAAGTTATCGGTTCCTCACCATCGACCTCATAACAAGAAGACCCCATAGCATTATGCTTTAGATGCACTAACAAAGAGCTAGGCACCCTAAAAATGATTTCGAGCCAGAGAAACAATAAGTAACAGGCCACTTGCACCAGTACTTTTCTACCCAAAATGCGCACATTCAGATTTTTTACTTGCGACACAAGGGAAAGTAATAATCCTGTAGATAAAGGTTTTAAAATATAGACTCCACATATCCATGGGAATGATTCTGAAAATCAATTAATATGGGGGAACTACGTTCTGTTAGTAAAATGCTAAGCCAAACACGGTTGGAATAGGGGGGCCACTAAGTTCCAAGAAATTGTGAAAGATAGTAAAACGGTGAAGCTATCAAACCCAATTATATTGATTTATAACTGCGTCCAGAAATGCGTGACATCGTATGTGAACTTAAGTTGAAGGTAAAATGGAAATAAGCTAGACCTGAAAAAAAGCATCTCTCATAACTACCTTTTGCACACGAGCAAGCAAGCGGGTCAGGTTGCTTTTCAAACTGCGAACGTGTTCAAGGTTTTTAGTGCTAACATTTCTTGCAAGCTCGTCCAACACTGGATAAGCGTCTCTTTCTAGATCGGCCACGTTAGAGTCTAAGTAGGTACAGACAACCTCCAGTGCAATCTCGAGAACCTGAAACTCAAAAGGAAGCTCAGACTGCAAACCTTCAGTAGCCTCTGGGATAGGAAGCCATTGTCTGGCATTCAAGGGACACGTTTCACCATCTTGTGAATCTCCATGGTCAGCTGCTCCCTGGATCCTAAATGGACTTTTGTGAGGAAGCTGTTGCCTTAGTTGGTCGACGAACGGAAGGACCTCCTGACGCAGAGGATCCAAGATAAGGACTTCTTCGGCTGTAACAAGAGCCCTTATAAACTCCAAATTAACAACCATGGCTTTCTCCCGGGCTACATTCAAACAAATTCATTTCGTCAGAAACAGCAATTCCTCATCAAACACAATAATAAGAAGGTCAAGGTTCGTCTAGGATCCATATCAGCATCATATAAATTAATGCATGATATAAAAGCAAATGAAAGTCTCTGTCACTATAGGATGGATTCAGCTATATGAATAATTCCCTGCCAATTTGCTTCATCGCACAATAAACCCTCGTAAATTGCAACTCTCTCCTCATCAAAATATGATCATCTATTTTAACACTGAAACCCTCATCTATGTTTCTTCAACAGATCCGTAGAAAATCATAGCATAATTACATTAGAACGCATATAAGAAAGCAAAAAGTTTCTCCTGAGCTACATTCAATCAAAATCCTTTCACCAGAAACAACAATGCCAAATCAGATACTAATGAGACAAACAAGTAAAAGGTTAAAAGCTTCTCAAAAGAGACATATAACAAGAAGGTGGTCATAATATGAGCATCTCCCTTAACACCAAAACCTCGTACAAGTTTCTTCAACAATTAGGGCACCCAGCAAATCTTAAGAGATCAGCGAACTGTGCTTAATTAACTAATCCTCAGAAAGCAATTGAATGATTAAATTAGAACGCATATAAGAAGCGGAAGAGGTGAATTAGGGCACCTAGTATATTGGAGGAATTGGAGAAGACGGGGCCGAGGATCCGGAGGTCCCTAGCGGGGATAGAGACGCGCCTAATTATGGCGCTCTTGTCACACTCCACCAGCTCCGAGTTCCCGAAGCCGTCGAATCTCATCCAAAGGCGGGTGGTGACGCCGCCGCCCTTCTTCTTGCCCTTCGCACCAGTGGAGGCGGCGGTAGGGGAGGAGTCCCGCAGCGGCGCCGGGGGAAGCGGAGGAGGAGACGGAGGCGGCTTCTTGAGGCGGCGCCGGCTGCTCTTCCGGAAGAAGCAGGGGACTTTCCCCATCTTGGGGATGGAAAATCTCCTTTAGGATTGCGGGAATTAAGGGAGGATAGGGAGGGCGGTCGTTCGGTCGTCTTCCTCTTCGCCGTCTCCTCCCTCTGCCATAAACGACGCTCCTTCCTCAGATGTGTTGATTCCTAGGAATAAGATTGATTCTCCGTTTCTAATTCAAAAAAAAAAACACCTCTGATTACCAAAAACAAAAAATTCTCCGCTTCCTTTTCTTTTTTTAAAATAATAATATTATTTTTTTTAGGGGAAAACCGAAAATCTCAATTTAGTACAATTTAGCATAGTATTCAATACCGTTCGAGAAGTTATGTCAATTTTGTCCAGAATTTGGTAATACCGGTTGAACCAGTGGTAGAACTAAAAAAAATTTGACATAGTTTCACCATATATATATATATAAACTAATAACCTCAAAATTCATTCCAAATAACCTTAAAGTTCATTCCAAATAACATCAATACATCCAAAAATAACATAAATACATGTGTTATTTAGTCATTATTCAAATCAAAATTATATTTTTCCAACCAAAATTACTTAAATACATGTGTACATAAATTTTTTCAATTACATAATAACATCAAATTACATAATTTATCTCAATTACATAATTCAAAAAACATAAATGGTACACATATTTTTTTAAAAAAAATTTTCCTCAATATTTTTATAAAAAAAATTAAAAAATTATTAAAATAAATAAAGTATCTAAAATGCCAACCCGAATGAAATAAAAAAAATTTTAACATTAAATTAAATGCTTCTTAATATTTTTCCAATAAATTAAATTGTTCTTTAATATTCCTAATTTATATAGTAAATATATTTAATCAGAATAAATAACTAATAAGTTGGTAGGGTAGAATGGTAAAATTCTCTCTCTCCACCCCTCACCAAATAATTGTCTTGCTAAATATTTCCATCAAAATTTTCATAAAATCTTCTGCGATCAGAGGCACCATTCACAAAAAAGGGTCTTCGGCGTTGCTACTTGAATAATTTAATTAGGGTTTTATCATTGTTTTTACTTTTGAGTTTAGCACTCGGGACCATTACTATGATTTTTATTTCTCTAAAAGCACTAGCTTTATTTACTTCAAAAATCAGCCCAGCCTAATAGAAGCCGACAGTTCTAAGCAAAATATTAACTACTTTGTATTTTAGCATAATCAAAAATTTTATTTTTTAATCAAATTCGAATCCGAAATAGAAAATTGGGATTATTCAAATCCAAATTCGGAAAAAATAATTATCCAAATCCGAATCCAAAACAAATTAAATACTGAATTCTAAATTTTTTGCTCACATCTAATTATTTGTGTCTCAAAATCTGGTTGTTTAAAAATAATCAGTTAAGTATTACATAATATTGATCAAGTAATAATGCAATACTATGCATCAAAGGTTTTTCTAGCATTTTGGTCCTTTCAAACAAGTAGTCAGACTTGCAAATATTATGTAGCTTAGCAACAAATTCCACCTCTCCCTTTATCGATTCAAAAGCACAGAAGTTTTTACAACCTCAGATTTGATAGAATAGACTATATGGAAGACCCGATTGTTGCACGATTGAATTCAAAAATTCAGCATCAAATTCACGAGTCTCAACTTTTATCTAACTCTTCTTGGTGTATATGGTAGAGTAAACAACATGCCTTACACTTATTATATCCAAAAACACATATTCCAAGAACACAATAGTTGGATGAGGTTGGACATGATGTAAGAGGAAGCCACAACTAATAACTTAAAACTAATCAAAGAGTTCTATTTTTTTCTGTTGTAAAAGGATTGAAGAAGAATTTTCTTCTTCACCATATGTAGTCATGAGTATTCAATCATATTCAACATGTTGGATAACTCAAAATTTTGGGATTTTCTTGTACATGTACATTATACCTACTTTTGTTCATGAAGTGTGTTACTTCAATGGATGAGCATGGCATATTGAAGAACATTGCACACACATTTTTTTTTGGAATTCATGTGATAGCTGATTTCAAACTTTTGCACACCATACTGTATCTATGCTAGCATAGCTTACACATACTATATTCTCTGCTATTGAAATTAGTACACCTTGTGGCAGTTTTCACAAGTCTTTTATTTATGTTAGATGCATCATGATCGATGAAGAGTGCAATGCGACAAACAACATGCAAGCCAAGTTGACAATTAAGGTTATAGAATGAGTGTCACCAATTGAGAGATAGTACAAGGTTAACATACGGCCATGCATGCATCACTCACAATGACTGCAGTGAGGAGTTATCCTGAACCAAGAAGGCAAAATGGTTGTGGGCGTTATGTGCCCTTGGCAAATGCTCATGCGTAAGTTCAGAGCTCTAGGGCGCATATTAAAATCTGCTCATGTTTAGGGTTCAAATAAAACTTAAATGCGATTGGAGCGACGAGCCACTCACACCTATTTTAAGTCGAACCGTTATATCTAATAAATTAGCAAATTTAGATATTTTAGTGAGTTGGGAGTACATGTTGTGGCGGATAGATACCTCACCATGAAAAATAAACTTAGTTAGATTTAATCGACTAAACTAAATAATTTATCGGTTGTGAACTTACTTAACATTATACAAGTTTGAATCGAACCTATCTATGGCTAGGGGCTTCAATATAAATAAAATTTAATAAGAATTCAGCGAGTTTTCCACGTTTAATAGATAAGAATAACTTAATAAAATAGCCTATGTTAGAGCTTAAAAAAAATAGAGAAGAGAACAGATACGTGGGAAGTAACTAAAATTGGCCAAACATGAAAATTACTAAGTAAGATCGGTGGATCGATCCACGGAACCAAAAGAATAAAAAAAGGCCGTGTATCAATTAATATATAGATGAAATTGGATTTGGATAACTTTATAAAATAAAGATAAGAACTATATAAATTGAAGGAAAACAAAAAAGATGATGATAGATTAGAGAGACGAAGAACACACCAAAAAAACAAAAACGAAAGATAAAGGCTGGAATAACAAAGATGTAACCGAACAAGAGAAAGAACGGACGTAAAATATATATGTGCTGGGTAAGTGTATTCCAATTATGTTCAGTTTGATTAAATAATTACTATAGTGAAATTAAGCGGGAATGATGAACTGGGTTTGGACTTAATTATAAGTAATTAGAAATCATTGGTTGGTTAAGGAAATTAAAATAATTAAAGGCATGTCATCGTTCAAAAAGAAGTAAATGACCTACAGAAATTTAATCAGTACGATCATTTATATTACTTAGATCAGATTGGTTATCTCTACCCACGAACGTATATGTTAGTAATTTGAATTCATTGAGTTATGTGTTAGTGTTACTTGATTTTTAAACCAAGTGACACAATTGAGATGTTTGGTGTTACTTGGTTTCAAACTAAGAAACACAAATGATTAATCAATTTAAAAGTATAGATAAGAATAAAAGAGAAGAAATCATGGTGACTCTTCATGTAAGAACACTTGTATTTTTCATGATTCATTTGGTAACTCTTTAAATTAGGAGAAAACATGTCCTTTGAAAATGGATAAACATGGCTGTTAGAACTTACTTCTTTGTGCCTTTTAGAATTCTATAAATAGAGTAGGAATCCTTCCTCCAACAATTGTCAATCATTCTCTCATTCTTTCCATTCATCATACAAAATATTCTATTAGTTTTTAGAGGGGATGTTCTAAGTATTACCATTTAGAACATCCAATTCTTGAGTTAATTTTAGAAGTAAATTTACTATAAACCCATTGGCAACAATAGTGGGGGCAAATATTACTTTAAGGATAGTGGACTCAATTTACGTCTCGAGAAATTCGTCCAAAGGAAGAAGTACCAAATTCAAAAGAAAAATCCAAAAGTAATGTTCAACTTTGAAGAGCATTTTGGGCACTTTACAAACATAATCTGAAGATAACACAGAGAGAGTAGATCTTTCTTTCATCTTTCCGTAGACATCAAGATAACATTAATCAAAGTTCAAATAAGAAAGATATAGCCAGAATATCAAAGGGTGTACAATCTGCCACATCAAATAACTTGATTTCGGGTTTTATTTTTCAAACTTGTCCTAGTTTGATTTCTTCTTAGTCGAGGGAAGTCGAGACATGGTAATACATAAATTACCTATAGTACTTCAAGTTGATGGAGATCCTAAAACTTATAAATAAGCAATGTCTTCAAGAGACTCAGATTTTTGGAAGGAGGCAATAGAAGACGAGATGGACTCGTTGATATCTAATGAGATATGAAATCTGGTTGACTTACCTCCTGATTCAAAGCCAATAGGCTGTAAATGGGTATTTAGGAGGAAGTACAATACAGATGGTTCACTTCAAACCTTTAAAGTAAGGTTAGTGGCTAAAGGTTTTACGCAAAAGCACAGTGTGGATTACTTAGACACGTATGCACCAGTTGTAAGGATTACCTCTATAAGAGTGTTAATGGCCTTAGTATCGATACACAAGCTTATCATACACCAAATGGATGTAAAGACGGCTTTCCTTAATGGAGACCTATCCGAGGAGGTGTACATAGAATAACCTGAAGGTTTCATTCTACCAGAGAACAAAAGAAAAGTTTGTAAGTTGGTGAAGTCACTTTATGGTATTAAACAAGCACCAAAGAAATGGCATGACAAATTTGATACTACTATATTATCACATAATTTTCAACATAGTGGAGCTGATAAATGCATATACTTAAAGGTTACAAAAGAATATGGGGTCATTATCAGTCTTTATATCAATGATATGCTTATCTTCGGGACAAGCATAAAAGGTGTGGTAGAGACCAAAAGGTATTTATCTTCTCAATTCAAGATGAAAGACCTGGGGGAGGCAGATACTATTTTGGGAATCAAAATTTATGCATTAAGTCAATCTCATTACATTGAGAAAATGGTCAACAAATTTGACCATTTAGGATTCAAGGAGGCTAACACCCTGATGATCAATCATGTCCATTAGAGGAACATGGTGGAAGAGCTATAGACAAACTTCAGTATGTAAGTACAATGAGGAGTCTAATGTATGTCACGTATTGTACTCGCTCGAATATTGCCTTAGTAGTTAGCAAACTATCTAGATACATAAATATTCTTAGAGCTAGTCATTGGAAAGCAATTGGTCGAGTCTTACGGTACCTCTGATATGAGCAAGCCTAAGAGTGTACCTACTATCAAGCTCGTAGACTGGTAGCAAGTCCAAGTGCTAATTAGGCCGATGATAAGGGCAAGGGCCACAAGATTTCAAGAGGAGTTCAATGGGCTTATATAAGATGTATGGGATCAAGCAAGTTCATGCAAGACCAAGGACGTCCAAGAAGCCTGAGAGAGGCCCATGTATGTTATTGAAGCTCAAAATCTCCTAATCCATTGGGATTTATAGCGATTGCTAGACCCAGGCTTCCTTCAAATTTGCCTTCGTATCTTCTAGCTACCGTTGAGAGAGTAACGATCGTTGGTCCCAAATTTCCCTTTTTTTGCATAGTGCCTGCTAAGCTGGTTCTTTGCTGCAATCTTTTTCCTAATTGGTTTTCTTGCCTTGCTCTCTGTCACTCCCACGCTGTACTACTTTTTCCTACAAAAGATATTATACACCCAATAGACTACTATTTGGTTTGGACTTCAATCATAACTAACAAACTAACACTCCAAACAAATATTAAAATCATCACAAGAACAACACCTATTTTTCTCTCCAGATGCACAAATATGAGGTTAAACTAGCACGCATCATACTCCCATACTTGTTTCTTTACTTGTCCTCAAAGAAAGTGCATCAAAATCAGAGAACTAACAGTCCTTTCTGAACTTTGAACAATTCACCCCAAGCCATACCTTCACCAAACATTCCTCTCGTCAAAGTGCTCAGAATAACAACTATGTAGACACAACATCCTCAGCTTTTCAACCTACTCTTTCCACTAAGCATATTACACTAGCAAATTAACCACTCTTGGGTTCAAATTCTTTATCCTTGCATATGTGTTTAATGGTCAACTTTATATTGCTTGTGTACATGTCTGAGATCTCAAAGTATTATATATTATACCCAATAGTACCTCAACTAGGGTGGGACTCGTAATCAAGAGGGACTTTTTCATTAGGTTATAATGGGGCTAAGGTCAGGGTGAGGATATAATTATATAAGAGGTAGCTAAACCACCCAATCTGAGGAGCTATACACAAATGTTCTAACTCTCGTCAATTCTAAACCTCTCATCCTATATCTAATAGCCACTCATCTCAGTTTACCCGATTTCTAAGGCTGTTCCACTCAAGACCTACCACTCTTTCATTGTGCTCTCTTTTTATAAACACTTTCCAACTTTCCACTCCTCCGTCATACTTCACTTGTTCTTTACCAACTTTCCACATTCTTCATTTCTTTTTCTTTTATTTTCTTTCTTCTTTTTACTTCTTCTTTTTGTTTTGTTTTCAACATTTTCAATCCACTTTTTCTTTCCTTTGCATATTTTTAAGGTGGCTAGTCTCGGTTTCTCTATCGGCCTTAGTTTTACCTTTCTCCCCCATTATTCAATATTTTCCCTCAACTATTCTACCAAGTGAACGCTTACATAATCCCCCAAAAGATGAGTCCTTAATGTATCCTGGGACCGAGTTGTCAGAGATGGGGAAGGTTATAAATATGGGTTTATACACTAGTTTAGTATAATATTTCAATGAATAGATTTCTGCTCAACGAGGTTGGACAACAGATATTAGAGGGATTTTGGCTCTAAGGCTCTAGGCTTGATTATCAAAATGGCTCCCAATACATAACTAATCTTGCCCTAAGAAGTTATAATGAGTATAGGCATACCACTCTCATCACCCAGATCATGTAAGCACCTCATGAATAAATAGAGATAATTGTCTCATCCTTTGGCTTAAAACTCTCACCAGGTCACTCGTCATTCCTCTAGTGTAATTCACCTAATGCGACCACTAACCTAAACAACCAAGGGTGTTGTCCCTATAAAGTGTTACGCATTGCTCTCCCACTTGAGTCCTAAATGGTGGAGGAGCATGGCTTGTGGCAAAAATTCAAGAGTTCTGAAGGGGGAGTTCATCATTTGCAGAGGACATAAGCACTTCAATCAAAAGCACAATGAACAATTTGATTTTCAACTAAATATACCTATCAAACTAAACAAAGAAAAAAGAACAAAAGAAAATTGATGAATAAATGGGAGCATAGATCATAGATCATACAGACACCCCCACACTTGTTGAACACATTATCCTTAATATGGGATAGACTCACAACAGACATGCAATGAACAAAATAGAAAAGAAACACAGTAAGACAAAATGGAAAGAAAAAGATAAGGAAGTGGGGCTCCTTGGTTAGTCAAAGGGAGGTGGTGGCGGCGGTGGTGCACTACAGAGGTGAGCTCATTGCCACTCTCATTGAGCTTGGTTGGTAGCAATCTGGCGAGCATTTTCCTTGTGAAGGTGTTGCCAATTTTGGATTATCAGTGGGTTGTGCTCATTCTACACAGTGGCTAGCTCCTCAACTTGAATCTCCAAGTCCCCAAGCCGTGTTGATAGTTTATTGAGTTCCACTTGGTGCTCAGGGACAGGGATGCTACCTTCCTCCTATAAATGATCTTTGACCACTGTGATGAGTGTCAAAAACACTCATTACTTATGTACATTTTAGCGTAAGTTTACATTTGTTACTTATTATTTTTACGAGTTTTCTATAACTTTGTCTTATTTTTGTACATTTTGTTCTTTTGTCGTGTTTGTTCATTTTTCTTATGTTTGCTTATTTTTTAGGAGCTTTATGGACAATAATCTAAGGAGGCACGATCAAGACCTCGAGGATGTGAGCATAACGGACTCGACAAGGCAAAATGGCAAAAAGATTGGTTGAAACCGAGGCTAACCATGTAGTTCGCTAGGCCAGACCTCTTGCACGAGAAAATTCATAACTTCCTCATACAAAGTTGGATTGAGGCGCCGTCTGTGGCATTTGAAAGAAGACATCCATATCTACAATAATGCTAAAAACTGGCTGACGTCATTGCAGCTGTAATGATGATGACAAAGCATGACAGAAGCATGACAAGAGCATGACAAAGCATGACCAAGGCATGACCAAAGCCATGACATCAACTATGGTGGCTGTATAAGCCACGAAATCAGCCAAAGAAGTGGCCAACACTCAGATTTTTCCTTACTAACTAAGCTTAACTTATGTGGAAAATTTGGCAAAGGTGGAGACAAGGTTAAACTAGTTAGTAAGATATTAGATTAAGTTGTAATTTTATATTTTCCATTAGCTAAAGTTTGTATTTAGTTAAATAAATGTAAGAAGTAAGTCATTCCATGACTTAGCAAGAAAAAAACTGAGCAAAGGCAAGTAAGAAGCTCTCGGCCAAACCAAAAAAAAGAAGAGAAAAAAGAAAAAAAGAGGGGGAGGCCGAGAGCTTGAAAGGAGAAGGAAGGAGAAGAAGAAAAAGAAGAACCAAGCTTACGCTTGGAATTTGTAACACCTTCTTACCCTTTCATACCTTGCTTTCCTTTGCTTGATCATGTAAATAAAATGTATGTTAAGTGTGTTTATGTATTAAGTATGTTTTTGTTTATGTTTTGTACAAATATGTGTGAGTAATTACTTATTGATGTGATGCCTTGAAAACTTAAGTTTTCTAATGGTTCAAAATGGGTAAAAATGTTAAGGATCATGTATATGTTAAAGGATTTAATGCTTGTTCTAATTTGATCACCTAGAATCATAATTAAAATCAAGTCTTGAGACCGAAAGGAGATAGACTTGATCGAAATATTAACTTGTTGATTCGTCGCCTTGTGAGATGTGGACTCCTCCTTGGTGATGAATTATCCAAAAGGGTGATGTTTATAGTTGGTGTTCAGTTAGATTTATGTGACTCGTGGGGGAAAAAGCACATCGAGTTCATATAAGTTTAGCTAAAGATCAATTTAGACTAATCTAGCGCGAAAGTGTAGATTAGTTACCTTGAAACACCCAGATCGTGACACGTACTTAAAAACCCAACGAACTATGTAGTTTATTTAAGTAATCTATGGTATCACACCACTTGTTTTAAGTTGATATATATCTTGTGTTCTTGTGTTTTGTTATGATCTTGCATGATTTAAGTTGGTTGTATTTTCATTTTAAGCATATTAGTTTGTTAAGCCACCTAAACCAAACCAAAGAAACCAAAGACATAAAATTCCTAAAGCTAAGTAAGTAAGCCGAGTAAGGCGCAACCTCATTCCTCGTGGATCGATAACCCTACTTCATAATCTATATTGCATCGAAGGCATGTCAAAATGACCTTTCATCAACCACCTTACAATCTTTCCACCGAATGAATGTGTAAGTGGTGTCCTAGGTATTGGTAACCTTCGAGAGAAGCCCCCAATGAGGTAGGTGGGTGGCAGTAATCTCCCAACACGGTTGACCCTCTTTTGCTACATACATATCAAGAAATAAATGTTGGGCAAGGATGGTGACGATATGGCCAAGCAAAAAATGGATAGGGAACTTAAGGAGTAAGGGGCTATGACTTAAAGTGTGAAAAACTAGTAAAAATACGCCCTTCCTTGTGACTCAATTCCAATGTACTAAAGTCAACTAGGCCACCTCTACCCTTGATCCCGATCAAGTCCATCAGTCATTATTCAGTGACTATGATCAATTGGTCAAAGAGGCAGGCCGTGAAGTAAGAAATGTTTTTTGCTATATGCAAGGCAGAGAAAAATTCTAGACAGACATCATTGTGCATGGGGATTGCATCCGCAATGAGTTTCCACCCTAACATGTCTAACACACTAGATAATTATGTCTATGTCTTCCCAATTAATTATTGAGTAAACAAGGCAAGTAAGGCAAGATAATTCTTCGTACCTTCGCCCCTCCTACTCATCGTAGATGGCAAAGGGGGCACCATACTTGTTACCAATGTCAACTTATTGTACTTGGTTGTTCTGGTGGAGGAGGCACTGTCCGTCTTAGGAGGCACGATGGTTAGTAGATCATTTCTTGCTGGAGGTAAGGTGCGATGGGTGGTGGATTATGATTGGGATTAGGTGTTAAGGTTGAAGGCTATTTGAAGGAGTGGATTGCTTCTTATTTCCTCGAAAGACCTAGCGACCAATAGGTTTATAGTGATCGCTAAGGCTGAGGGAAGATTTTTCTCTTGATTTGGTGTCTAGTGTCTGCTATGCAGCTAGTGATCGCTATTCCCAAGGAGAATTTTCTCTAGGGGTTGATCCCCAGTGACCACTAGGAAGCTAATAATCGCTGGCCCCAAGAGGAAACTCGACCTACAAAACTCATGAAAAAGAGAGAAAAAAATATATAAGTGATAGCAAAGAAAATGAAATCATAGACATAAAAAACACATAAATAAAAATATGCTAAGTTAGAGTCGTTAGCTTCACTTCTACTCCTGTTTGTCAAGGTAAGGATGGTTGAAGAAATATTTGCACTTTGCAAGCATATTGGACGTTACTTTTAAGGTAGACCTCGAATATGGGCCCTTCTAAGTTTTGGAATTTGATGGCACCATATAGGGCTATACCAATGACCTTGAATGGTCTGCTCCACCTAGATTTCAATTTACTGAGAAATAGTTTTAGGCAAGAGTTGTAGAGGAGGACTTACTGGCGGATGTGGAACTCCTTATTGGCGATATGGGCGTCATATCGCTTCTTTGTCATTTCCTTATAAATCTAGGCGCTTTCAAATATGCTAGAGCAAAGTTCGTCAAGTTCTTGAAATTAAAGGATGCGGCGCTTGCCAGCAAGCTTGAGTTATAGTTCAACACTTTAATTGCCTAGAATGCTCGGTATTCCAATTCGACTAGTAGATGGCAGGCTTTCTCGTACACCAAACAATATGGTTTTTTCTAGTAAGGGTCTTGAAGGTAGTATGGTATGCCCAGAGAGCATCATCAAGATTGAGCAACCAATCCTTACAGGCCAGGCAACTGTCTTCTCAAGTATTCTCTTCAACTCTCTATTTGAGACCTCAACTTAGCCACTAGTTTGAGGGTGATATGGAGTGGCGACCTTGTGAGTAACACCATAGCACTTGAGAAATGTGGCGAATGGTTGGTTGCAAAAGTAGGAGCTATCGTCACTTATAATCACACGAGGAATACCAAAATGAGCAAAGAGCTATTTCAGGAAGCGTAGTACAATCCTTACATCGTTTACAGCAATTTCTCATGCTTCCACCCACTTTGACACATAATCCACTCTAACGAGGATATATTTGCTACCTTTGGATGGTGGAAAAGGACCCATCATGTTAATTCCCTAGACGTGAAATAGTTAATCCTCCAAGATGCTAGATTGGGAGAGTTCATCTCTGTGGGAGATATTGCCTATTCATTAACAATGATCACAATAGGCTATAAAATCTCGAGCATATTTGAATATTATCAACCAATAAAAACCACACTCCAGTACTCTAGTGGCTGTCCGAGAGGCACCAAAATGGCCAGCATAAAGAGATTCGTGGCACTCATAAAGCATAGCTAGAATTTCATCCTCAAGAATGCATCGCCGTAGAATGCCATCAGCGCAGTGAGAAAAGAGGAAGGGTTCATCCCAAATGTAGAAGTGGATGTCGCTAAGAAACTTCTTTTTTTATGCATAGGTCAAGTCCTCAGGGACCATATTGCTCACTAAGTAATTAACAAAATCAGTGCACCAATGAGGTTGTATGGCTTGTAGATAGAAGAGGACTTCATCCTGGAAGTGCTCGAGGATTTGACTTTCTATTTTGATGCCTTCACTATTTTCCAAGCATGATAGATGATCACAGACAATGTTCTCCATGCCTTTTTTATCTTTGATCTCCAAGTTAAACTTCTACAAAAGTAACCCCAATGAATTAGCCAAGGTTTAACATCTTGTTTAGCTTATAGGTATTGAAGAGCAGCGTGATCTTTATAAACAATGATTTTGGAGCTGAGTAGGTACAATTGAAACTTGTCACACGTATAAACCACAGTGAGCAGCTCTTTTTCCATTATGGTATAGTTGAGCTGAGCATCGGTCAAGACCTGACTCGCACAGTAGATGACATGGAGTTTTCCTTTCTTTCATTGACCTAAGATGCATCTCAAGGCATTATTATTGGCGTTGCATATCAATTAAAATAGTAGGTCCAACGTTGGTGATGTGATAATAGGGGCAGTGACTAATGCTCGCTGGAGCTTCCAGAAAGCCTGTGACATGAATTATCAAATAAAAAGGGGACATCTTTGTTAAGGAGGTTAATTAATGGCTTAGTGATAGAAGACCAGCTCTTAATGACTTGACAATAAAACTTGGCATATATGTGGAATGCAAGGATTCCTTTGACCATGGTTGGTGGGAGCATCTTTTCGATAGCTTTAGTTTTGGTGTAATCAACTTCGATGCTGATCTTTGAAATCTTGTGACCTAACACAATACCTTCCTTCACCATAAAGTGGCACTTCTCCCAATTCAGTACCAGGTGTTTCTCCTTGCATCCCTTGAGTACTCTATCCAAATTGTGAAGGCAGTGATCAAAGGAGTCATCAAAGATAGAGAAGTCATCCATGAATACCTACATGATCTCCTCATTCATTAACTAAAAAATAGCCATCATACATCGTTGAAAGGTGGCTAGGCATTGCATAGATCAAAAAGCATTCTCCTATAGGCTAAGGTACCAAATAGACAAGTGAATATAGTCTTATCTTGATCACTAGGATAGATGAGTACCTGATTATAGCTGGAATATCTATCCAGGAAATAATAGTACGCATGTCTGATAATAAGCTCTAACATCTGGTCGATAAATGAAAGAGGGAAGTAGTCTTTTCATATGGTTGCATTGAGCTTTTAGTAGTCAATGCAGACATGCCACCCAATAACTGTCCATGTAGAGATGAGTTCCCCGTCTTCATTGGTATGGACTATCATGCCACCTATCTTGGGGACACACTGCAATAGACTGACCTAGTTACTATCTGAGATATGATAGATAATTCCAACAGCAAGAAGTTTGATTACCTACTTTTCACATCCTCTTTCCATATTGGGGTTCAATTATCATTGGCGATTTACATTAGGATGTGCTCCATCTTCCATGTTGATGCAGTGCATCACAATATCTGTGCTTATCCCCTGAATGTCAGAGATTCGCCATCACATTGCCTTGATTCACTTATTGACTAGAGATAAGACATGTTCTTCTTGTACAAAAGTGAGTTTATTAAAGATAATTAGGAAGCTTACCTCCTTTCCATAGGAATATGTATCGCAGATGAGGTAGTAACCCTTTAACTTTAATGTGGGCGGTCATACGATGGATGGTGGTATAAGTGTCCTACGACAAAGTTCCCATTCCAACTCGGCCTCTTTGGTGGCATCATCCTCATCCATTTCAACGTCCTCCACGTGATGGACTTGGGTGAGATTGTCATTTTTGTCGATTATGATGAAGGTCTAGTGTTCATATTCATCCATACCCAAGATTCTATCCATCCTAGAATCGATGCGTATGTATCACCCGTCATCTTGGTGGTGTAATGCCTTGGCCATTTGATACTCCACCTTTTTGTTGCCAATATGGAGAGTCAGTTTTGCACTATTAACATCAATTAGAGCTCTACTAGTATTAAGAAAGGGTCTTCCTAGCAAGAGAGGACAATTTTTGTCGAGATCAAAGTTCGATACCACAAAATCTACTAGGACATAGAATTGTTAAAATTTCACGAGAAGATCCTTCACAATTCCTTTTTAATCTGCTAACTAAAGGTGCATCTCTATCGATTTAAGATCTCTAAGTTCGAGTTGTCAAAAGATGATGAGGGGTATGAGATTAATGCTTGCCCTAAGATCACACAGACATTTTGCAAATTCCACCTCTCCAGTATGGTATGGGATAGTGGAACTCCTCGGGTCTTTGACCTTAGCAGGTAGGTTCTTAGAGATAAGAGAGCTATAATTTGTGACCAAGGCGACCATTTCACCCTTATTCCAAGTCTTCTTCTTGGTGATGGCCTCTTTGAGGAATATAGCATAGAGTGGCATGTGATCTAGTAGCTCAAGGAAGGATATACTAATTTGAATTTCCTTGACCTTGTCTAAGAAATTTAGGAATTTCTCAACCACTAGTTGCTTTTTCTTAAGCAATTAGGGAAAAGGCGGCGATGGAGTCTTGAATGGTGGAATAATAGTGTGATCTTTCATGTCCTTGGTTGGCATTATGACCTCATCATCTTCTATTTCCTTGTCTTCAGATGGCTTGAGGAGTTTAGTAGCACCTTCAATCTCTTTGCCGCTCCTAAGTGTAATGGCCTTAATTTCTCCCTTTGGATTAGTCTTTCTGTTGCTTGGGAGGATCCCTATTGGCCTTTAAGTATTTGAGACAGCCAAGTTACCAAGTTCTATTTCCATCTTCTTCAGCTATATAGCTAGTCCCTTTATGTACTGATAAACTACTCCAACCAATTGATCGATCTTAGAGGAAACACTATTTTGTTCCACTACCAGCTGATCAATTTTGTCTCCTGTTATTTTGACCTAGTCACTTAGGCATGATTTTCTGAAGTCTTGTAGAGTGCCAGGGTTGGTGGCTTGTTAGCCAAATCAAGAGAAGTTTGGTTGAGTATTTTGGTGGGCTAGAGTACGCAAATCCAAGAGGTGTTTATCGACAACAGCTTGAAGTTTCTACATCACTGGGTATTTGATGATGAGGTGCGCTTCATTATAGAGATGGCAAGTTTCCTGGATCACAGTTGCTTTGCCTTTGCTTGTGAGTAGGTCATCAAACTTTTTAAAGTGTGCTTCCATCTTTACTTCGACCTTGTTAATTGGGTCTACTGTATACAACCCTTTACTGGAGTCCTTGAGAGGTGCCCTATTGTACTCATTGGTCCACATGTTGTTAACTTCTGCTATCTCCTCTAATATTTGAGTTCCTTCCTCGACTGACTTACTCATGAACACTCTATTAGAAGAAGCATTGATATGTGCCTGAGATGCTTCATCAACCCCACTGTAGAAGATCTTCATAAGATTTTTTTGAGTTACACTATGATGTGGGAAGGCTTTCTATAAGGACCTGAACTGGTTCTAGTAATCATATATATTTATGCCTTTTTGCTGGCAAAATGTGTTGATGTCTTGGAGAAGTTGTGCTAACTTGGCCATTCAAAGATATTTATAGAGGAAGGCCTGAGTCATGGTTTCCCAGCTAGTTAGCACTTCACCTTTCAGATTGTTGTACCGGTCATGGGCTTTATCTTGTAAGGAAAATGAGAATAAACGAAGTTTGATAGCTTCAGAGGTTACTTCTTACAATCTCATAGTTTTGCTGATATCTTCAAACTACTTTAAGTAGGCCTGAGGATTCTCTCATGGAGCTCTGTTGAATGTGGCAGATGATTGTAGTATTTGGACAACTCCAACGGGAATATGGAAGGTATAGGCATCTTCAGGTTGTTCTTCATTATTAATGTGCCCGTCCTATGTCAAAATAGATGATTTCAAAAGGGATCTATGCTAATACTATGGGACTGTAGCTTCTACAAGGACATTTTGTGCCCCAGCTCGTTGATTTTGGGCCATCGCATTATCTTATGTCTGTTTGTCTTTTCGAAGTGCCCATTTAATTGCTCCAATCTTGACTTTGAGCATAGTATCTGCGTCGAAGTCAGGTTCTTTGCTATGAGTCTTTGGCATACACTAGAGGTATCTACAAAGATTTTGTATGTAAAGTCACTAATTGAGTTACACAAACGAAACTGCTATCAATTTTATGCCCTAAAATTTCTATTCTGTGTCAATGATGCCAATTTGATGTACGCAAAATTGATGAATAATCTAACGTGCAATCAAATAGTATAGTGAATAAGTAGGGTTCAGAACTGAAGGTTGGAACACAAAATCTAAACAGTCAATAATATGCAACTTAGGTAACGATTATATTTATGAAGAGATTGAACATGTAATAAAAATAACTAAAGCAAGAATATAAAATTATAAGTTGTGATAGTAAGAACAAGCTCAGCATGATACCTCTATGAGTCAACTGTCTATATCCAAATTATGGTTCTTATAAGGCTTCTACTAGCCCCCAGAGTTATCTAATACATCTACCTAATGCTTTCAGAAACTAGGTTAACAAAATTGATATAACCAAGGCCTAAGTTACTAATTAATGCTTTTGCTCATCAACTAGACATAGAACTAAACTAATCATGAGTATTATAATTCCTCCCAACATGTTATTCTTACAATATCAAGACGTCTCATTAATACCTAAGAATATACTAATTGATTCTTCCACTGACTCAAGTGCTTATTGGTCCATTCTCGCCAATTCACGTCGTAACTTAGGTGATCAATCTAGGCTAAGCATTACAAACATCAATTAGACAACTATTACATATAATATTTAGAACCATAACTTGATACAATAATCGATCACATAATCAAGGCATTGCGTTCAAAAGAGAACTACTTACTATGCATGATCATAAAGCACGAGATAATGATGAAAGGCATCATATTAATAAGAGAGAGTAAAGATGGCTTAGTTTTAATGATTTTGCCTTCCTACCTAGAATGAATTAACTGAACTTGTCTCCTTTGGATATCCGAGAGTTTCCAATAATTGCCATCCAAAAAGTACTTAAAACTAAGACTAATAGCATATATATAGCCAAACCTATAAAACCTAGAAAAATAAGGAGTTCTTTCTAAATTGGCAGGTCAAAATCTCCTAGTCTGTCGAGATCCAGTGACCGTTGGGTTTATAGCGATCACTAAACCTGGGCTTCCTTCAAATTTCCCTTCGCACCTTCCAGTAACCACTGGGAGAGTAGCAATCACTAGTCCTAAATTTCCCTTTTTCTGGGTAGTGCCTGCTTACCTGGTAGTGACTGCTGGCTCTCTGCTACAACCTTTGTCCTGGTCAGTTTTCTCTCTGTTGCTCTCACGCTACACTCCTTTTTCTAGCAAAGAATATTAAACACTCGATAAACTACTCTTTGGAGTTTAATTATAACTAATGAACTAGCACTCCAAATAAATGCTAAAATCATCACAAGAACAATGCCTATTTTGCTCTCCAAATATGCAAATATGAGGTTAAACTAGCATGCATTAGTAAAACATAAAAAGAAATATAAGGAGGATAGTGTATGAATGATACAATGAGGTGCGAGATCTTCAAGTTCTGCCCATAATTATTTGCCAATATATACCTTCAAGTGTTGTCTATTCATCATGAATTCTTCTTGTGTGTCATTGTTGTAAATCAAGATTATGCTATGAGGAGCTACTATGACTATGGTGTATGGGCCTGACCATCTGAACTTAAGTTTCTCGAGAAAAACTTAAGGTATGAGTTATAGAGTAATACTTGTTGACCCATTTAGAACTCATGACGATGAATTTTCTTATCATACCACTTAGTCATTTCTTAGTAGAATCGTGCATTCTCATAAATTCCTAGTTAAAGCTCATTGAGTTTTTCAAACTGTAATAGCCACTTCTTGTTGGCTTTATGGAGATTGAGATTTAACTAACAAAGAGCCCAATAAGCCCTATGCTTAAGCTCTACTAGAAAGTGACTTGCCTTCCTATACACTAATTAATATGGGGACATACTAATTAGGATTTTATATACAGTCCTATATGCCCACCGTGCATCATCAAGCTTACTAGACTAGTCTTTTTGAGAGGGATTCACATTAACCTCTAAGATTATCTTGATTTTCTAGTTGAAAACTTTGACTTATCCATTTGTCTAGAGATGATAGATAGTCCTAATTTTGTGCTTGACTCTAGAATTAGCCAATACATTCCTAAGCTAGTTATTACAAAAGTACTTACCTTCATCACTGATAAGAATCCTGGGAATTCCAAATCGAGTGAAGATATTCTTCTATAAGAACTTGGTGGCCATTTTTGTATCATTGGTTGGTAGAGCCACTGCCTCTACTCATTTGAAAACATAGTTAACCACTAGGACGATGTATATGTTGTAGTCAGATGGCATAAAAGGTTCCATGAAGTCTATGTCCCAAACATTAAAGATCTTGACCTCAAGAATTCTATTTTGGGGTACCTAATGGTGACATGAGATGCTACCCATTCTTTGGCATTGGCCATATTGTTTCATAAACTCAATAACATTCTTGAATAGAGAGGGCAAGTAAAATCCATTTTGTAGTACTTTGGTCATAAATTAAACACCAACAAAGTGGCCCCCATTTGGGGAGTTGTAACAATGATAGAGAATTAGCTCCTACTATTTTTGTGGTACGCATCTTCTCAATTATTATTCCTTCCCTTATTTGAATAGGTAGGGATCATCTTATACATAGAACCTAACATCATACAAGAGTCTCTTGTGCTTTGAGGACATGTAAGATGGTAGGATGTTGCTTACAAGATAGTTAACAAAGTATGCATACCATAGAATTGACACCATACCCAGCACATATAGTTGTTCATTAGGAAAAGAGTTATTTATCAAAGATAGAGATATTACCGATGGGTTCTCAAGGTATAAGAGATTCGTAATTTAATTTTAGCACCGTTATTGAATAAATAAAGGATGGTTGTATGATTAGTGTAGACGATCACCTTGCTTCTAAGTAGATAGGGTCAGAACTTGTCAGGAGCAAAAATCATAGCTAAGAATTCTTTCTCGATAGTTGTGTAGTTGATTTCAACATCATCCAGAGTGTGACTTACATACTAAATAGTATGGAATTCTATAGTCTTCCTTTGGTTAAGGCCAGCCCCAAATGTGTAGTCACTTGCATCACACATAATCTTGAATGGTAGCTATATAATGTAATGATTGGTGCAAATATAAGTTCCTCTTTTAGAATATAGAATACAAGCTTGCATTCCTTATTGAATACACATGCATTATCTTTCTTAAGCAGCTTACACAAGAGCTTGATGATCTTAGAGAAGTCTTTAATAAACTACTGATAGAATCTAGCATGGCCTAGAAAATCCGAATATCTTTGACTCACAATGGAGGTAAGAGTTTGTCAATAACCTCCAATTTTACCTTATCAACTACCAGCCCATCACTTGAGATCTTATGGCCTAGCACCACCCCTCCAATTAAAGACCAAGTTTGATGTAATCTCGGCAGGAGAAAGACAATTATACGGATCTATTGTTGCTTAGGATGGAGTAGACTTCAAACCCACGAACTAAATCAGCAAGAACCTTGGCAAAAGAGCCTCAACTCGAGCCAATTGCAATCTGAGAACCTCAAGTCAAGGTCAAATCATGCCACAAACAAGGATGGAAGTCTTGTTTGATAAGTGAAAGTAAAGTTCAAGCTAAACGACACACAAGCATAGGCAAGAACAAGCAGAGTTATCAAAACTCACTATGTCAAAGACTTATAATATTCAGAATGAATTCATATATTGGGGTCCACGTTTTATTATGCTAAGATGCCTTTATATAGGCTACAAAGTCTTCAAACATTCCTAAACAATCTAACTCCTAAAAAGGAGCTTGCAATCTGATGAAATTATACTTATTCATAAATAGGTGAATTCTGGTCAGATTGTAATCTACTAAACAAGAAGTAATCTAAGTAGATAATATCTAATATAATAACTAATATTGCACATTCTAAATAAGCCATAGGTTGTTGGAATATAATTTTCTAATCAAAACAATTGGCTTTACTAAATAGGTTAAGTAGAATCTGAGAAAGTTCTATGCTTCCAAAATAGGTTGATGCACGTCCAAAGTAGGTTGATGCACATCCAAAAAGGTTGATGCACGTCCAAAATAGGTTGATCTCCATACGTGCATGCTTCCAGAAGATTGCGTACATTCTAGGCTTCCAAATTAGCTTCAAACTCTCCAAAACAAAATCTGAGAGCAAATAGCTTCCTAAATAGCTTCAAGAATGTGCATGGGTTTTGCATGGGCTTCTTGGACTTGCACAAACTTGCATTAAATTTAGCTTGGAACATCTAGCCCATTAGATTCATATCATTCCCCTCCTCTTGAAAGGGATTTATCCTCAAATCCTTGCATATGCCATGCATTCTCGGATGAATCATATTGCTGGAATAAGGATTAATCTTTGAACTTCGTGGCTGCACTTGATATCTTCCACTCCAATTGAATAAATACTTTGAGCATAAGTAACAAGACATCATCTCCATTCTGAAAGCCAAGAACATACTTGTTCGCACAAACCTTTCTTTAAACCTAAAATTATTCCACAAGTTGATCAATATTGAGCCTCCAGCATAATCATACTTATCAATTCCTAAGAAGTCAATATGATCAACATGTTCAATAACAAAATCTGGAGACATGTAAGATATGGGCTGAACCTCTTCCTTGTCATTAGTAACAACAAGTTTGTCACGTTCACCAACAATAGTAATAAGGCGCCCCTTATGTGATCAACTTCCATAACTTCTGATTCGTCAAACAAATCTCTCAAGTAAAGAAGTGACATGTCATGCTCATCAAAACCATCTCCATCAAATAAATCATTGGAAAACTCACCAAATTCCTCCCATGTCAAAATATCTTCAATAATCTGATTAGAACAACATACCTTCTCCTCAGCTTTGCACTTAGCTTGAAAGATGTTCTTATGTCATGCTTCATCAATTTTCTTTAAATACAAGTCAAATCCTATAACCAAATCAGCTTTAAGTTCCTCCCAATGGTCATCTCCTCGTCGCCTTGCCTCTATAGGTTTGCGATTAATGCTCAGCCTCCTAAGACTCCTTGTAGAGCCTATGTCTTTATCTTGATCAGATTCATCTCCACTCGACCCTCCAATAGGTGCTCTACTCCTTTGTGCATGAAGTTTGCCTCTTGGTTGTTGCCTTCTGTGAGAGTTCTCTATGGCATCCATTCTTCGGTGCAATAGCTCAATCTCCTCTCGCAATATTTGTTGGCACTTTCCTACCAAGGCCTCCTCAAACACCTTTAAATCAACATTGCTTAAAGTTTGGCCTTCTCGAAACATGTTGCTGCAAAACAAATTCGTTTCTTTTTCCCTTTTTTTATTTCCTTTTTTGTTTTTCTTTCTTTTTTTGTTCTTTTTCTTTTCTTGATCAGAATACATAACCTAAGTCACGAATTTTGATTGCTAAACATGAAACTAAAACACAAAATGAAATTACTACTAGATGAAACAAAAACACGAACTAAAATACACAAAACTAAACTGATAGATCAGCCGATTGATAAGCAACAAGCTGAGTACTAAACAAACAAAAATAATAAGGATAGATAGCCTAAAACAACAAGCCATAGCTCTGATACCAACTGATGTGATCTCGGCAGGAGAAACACAATTATACGGATCTATTGTTGCTTAGGATAGAGTAGACTTCAAACCCACGAACTGAACAAGCAAGAACCTCGGCAAAAGAGCCTCTACCCGAGCCAAGAGCAATCTGAGAACCTCAAGTCAAAGTTGAATCATGTTACAAACAAGGATGGAAGTCTTGTTTGATAAGTGAAAATAAAGTTCAAGCTAAACGACACACAATCTTAGGCAAGAACAAGCAGAGTTATCAAAACTCTCTATGTCAAAGACTTATAATATTCAGAATGAATTCATATATAGGGGTCCACATTTTATTATGCTAAGATGCCTTTATATAGGTTACAAAGTCTTCAAACATTCCTAAACAATCTAACTCCTAAAAAGGAGCTTGCAATCTGACCAAATTATACTTATTCCTAAATAGGTGAATTCTGGTCAGATTGTAATCTACTAAACAAGAAGTAATCTAAGTAGATAATATCTAATATAATAACTAATATTGCACATCCTAAATAAGCCATAGGTTGTTGGAATATAATTTCCTAATCAAAACAATTAGCTTTACTAAATAGGTTAAGTAGAATCTGAGAAAGTTCCATGCTTCCAAAATAGGTTGATGCACGTCCAAAGTAGGTCGATGCACATCTAAAAAGGTTGATGCACGTCCAAAATAGGTTGATCTCCATACATGCATACTTTCAGAAGATTGCGTACATTCTAGGCTTCCAAATTAGCTTCAAACTCTCCAAAACGAAATCTGAGAGCAAATAGCTTCCTAAATAGCTTCAAGAATATGCATAGGCTTTGCATGGGCTTCTTGGACTTGCACAAAATTGCATTAAATTTAGCATGGAATATCTGGCCCATTAGATTCATATCCTTCCCCTCCACTTGAAAGGGATTTGTCCTCAAATCCTTGCATATGCCATGCATTCTCGGATGAATCATATTGCTGGAACAAGGATTAATCTTTGAACTTCGTGGCTGCACTTGATATCTTCCACTCCAATTGAATAAATACTTTGAGCATAAGTAATAAGACATCATCTCCATTTTGAAAGCCAAGAACATACTTGTTCGCAGAAACCTTTCTTTAAACCTCAGATTATTCCACAAGTTAGTCTCCTTGTAGCATTCAAATGCATATTCTAGATGTTGTATACAATCCTCATATGAGTCTCCATACAATGAAAAGTCATCCATCAAAATTTCCATTTGGTGCTTGACCATATCAGAGAAGATTGCTATCATACATTGCTAAAAAGTGGTTGGTGTATTGTAGAGACCAAAAAAATTAGCGGAAGACAAAAGTACCATACAAGCTAGTAAAAGTGGTCTTCACTTGGTCTTTGGTGTAATTGGTATTTGAAGATAACCAAAATATCCATCCAAGAAATAATAATAAACATGTCTTGCCAATATATCCAACATCTGATCAATGAACGATAATGGAAAATGATCCTAAAGTTGATGTAGACTCTTTGGCTGACCATCATCCTTGTAGGGATAAGCTTGTTATTCTTATTAAGGATAATTGTAATTTCCCTTTTTCTGGCAAGTACTGGGTTTGGCTTACTCATTTAAAATATAAAATTGGGTAAATTATGTCTGCATCCAATCACTTGGTTACTTATTTCCTCACTACCTCTTTCAGATTTGGGTAAAGTCTATGCTGAGCCTCCACTGAAGGGATAAAATCCTCTTCTAAGATGATCTCATGTTGATAAAAGGAGAGACAGATACTCTTGACATCACCAAGTGTCTATCTTGATCATAATTAAGAGAGATAGAGATAATGACTAGTAGCTTATTATTTTCACACAAATAGGCATACTTGAGATGACTTGGTAGTAGTTTAATCTCTAACTCTGGGGGTGTGATGATGGATGCTTATAACTTTTGTCTTGGTGTGTCTTCTAATTCAATAGATTTAACTATGCGCACCCATGATATTTGCTCTCTAATTTTTGGCTCATCTAACTCCTTTTTAGTCTTTAGTACTACCTCTGATTGGTTCTCAAATGAGCCTCTAGAGTGTGCTTGGTTATCGATTTGTCAATGATTTCGATCTAGGAGCACTTATGTTCCGTGGTGAGGTACTTGGCTTCCTTGAATATATTAAAAATGACATCTTTATCACATACCTTGAATTGTAGCTCCCCTTTTTCCACATCAATAATGGTTTCTGGTAGCTAAAAATGGGCACGCAAAGAGGAAAGGTACGTCTAAATCTTCTTTTATCTCCATAATAATAAAGTTGACCAAAAGGATCAAAGTGTCAACTTTCACAAGCACATTCTCAATTATCCCATTTGATCTAGCCACTAACCAATCTGCAAGTTGAATAACTATCGATATCGACTTCATATTCCTTAATCTAAGCTTTTAGAATATGGAGAAGGGCATTAGATTGATGCTAGACCCAAGATTGATGAGTGCCTTTTTGAATGTCTGATCTTTAATGACACAAGGAATGGTGAAGCCATATAGATCATTTATCTTTTAGGATAGATTCTGACTCAAAACTACACAACAGCCCTAAGTCACGAGAATAACTTCAAATCCTCAATGCATTTCTTCTTTGTAATGAACTCATTAATCTACTTTCAATAGGCTAGCATTTGTTCACAAGTATAAAGGAGTGGGATGTTGGTGTGAAGATTCTTAAATAGTTCAAGGATTTTCTGGTAGCTAAAATGAGATGCTTACTTCTGCAGTCTTTGAGAAAAATATGGTATATAGTTTTTCCTTTTTGGCATTATTTGAATAGATTCTGCTGCGGGCTTGTCTTTCTCCACTACTATAAGAATCAACTTGATCTCTTCTTCTTCCTTGTTTACCTTCTTTGTTAGAGGTTTCACTGTAAGGGTAACTGCATTCTTTCCCATATCTAGTCCACTTCGAATTGTGATGACCTTACAATGCTCCTGCTTGGTGGGAGGAGCCTTAGTGTTGCTCAAAAGTGTTCTCCACTATCTCACTTTCAATTATGATACTTGATGAGTGTCAAAAATACTCATTATCCATGTCCTTTTAGTAGGTTGTTCTTAGTGTTTTAGGTTGAGTTAGTTATATTTTAGTTGTCATAGTGTTAGTTTTTGTTCATTGTGTATTTTTGTTGAGTTTATTATTTTTTATTGAGTTTTCTTGTTTTTAGGAACTTATTTGAGGAGAAGTGGAGAATGATCGAGCGAACATACAAAGCCAAGGAGAGAGGTAAGATGCGGAGCCAAGGAATGTAATGCACGATCATGTGGCACATGCTAATCCTATATGGTGTATGCCAAGTAGCCGTTACTCAGACGACCATTCACTCAGATGATCAAATGCACTTGAGGATGGAAACTGCAAAGACCTGGCGCACGCCACATGAAGCTGGCGCATGCCAGACCAGTCTGACAGAAACAAAATAATCTGAGTGTTGGACAAACAAAATAGTAGATTTGACTAAGTCGGCTTATGGCTTTGCTGAAGGATGAGGGCCAAGTTTGCTGACTCTTTTAGATATTTTTGGAGTAGATATTTTAGTTAGATAAGTTAGATTAGATATTTAGTTTACTATTCCTTTACTTAGTAAGTATATAGACTTATTTTGCTATGTGTAAAAAAAGAGAAGAAGGAGAAGTGTGAAAAGTGACAAAAACATATATCTCTCTCTCTCTTGTACGAGCTGGTGAAGGCAAGAAAGTTTGAAGAACTTTGATAAGCTTTCTTACCTTTGCTTTTTCAATATGTAAATAAAGATGCATGTTATTTATATAAGTATATATGAGTAGTTTTCTTTGAGTTTGGTGCCTTGTTACCTTGCATCTAGCTACTGATTTGAGGGATGAATATGTGTTTAAATGTGTTCTTATCAACGAGCTCATTACATTACTTAGACTTGCTTGATCACCACACCTAGGTAGCTAGTAAAAACTTAAGACCGAAAGAAGATAGGATTGATAGAAAGGTTGGTTTGATGATGAGTACTCTTGCTTGGAGAGAAATCTTCTTAGTGACCTACTTATTGTCCTTGGAGTGGAGCATACAGTTGGTTCTTAGTTTAGTTTAGTTTGTTGGAAGAGTTGAAAGAACATATCTAACCTTCTAAACTTAGTTAAGTATCAATTTAGGCTCTTCTTGCACGAATGTGTGGATGAGTTGCCTTAGATTCACTCGGACCACTTCACATACACTAAAAACCCTCTAAATCTTATGGTTATGTTGCTGGTTTAGCACCTCGCTCATTTTAGTATCCTAAATGGTTATTCTTAGTTTGTTAGTATCTAGTAAACCAATAGCTTAAGTTGTGATCTTTATATTTGTGTTTAGACTTTAGATAGTGCAAACAACAAATCAAACTTCATAATCTTATCCTAGTATAGTTTGTTAACCTTAGAGTAGGCCTAAAACTCAATCCCTGTGGTAAGACAACCCTACTTACTCTTATTGCAATTTGCTATAATTCTGCTAATACATTAGCGCACACCAACCACAATTGGCGCACGCTAACCATAATTGGCGCACACTAGGTTTGTTCATCCATGAGCATTTTGGGCTCACGCCAGGTGCTGTTGGCGTGTGCCAAAGCTTTGGGCTGGTCAAAGGGTGGCATATACCACCCATTTCTGGCGTATGCCAGGAAGACCGGACAAACGACCAATCATCCATTATTAAGTAGAATTACGGTAGAATGTTCAATAGGAAGCAAATTGTCAATTGGCGCCATTGACAGAGATTGAGATTTAGACTCTCAATTCGATTTACGAACTCGGATTAGGATAGTATATTTTTATTTTTCTTTATTTTTCATGTACTTTTTGACCAAGTGACTTGTCTTGCTTGACAAGTTACATGCATGTCCTTAACCCGTTCAACCAATATTTATCCATTGGAGATTGAAGAAGAAATAATGCAGTTAGAAAGGTCATTGCGTAGGGAGAGACGAGAAAAAGAAAGAATGGACCAAAGGCAAGAGGGTTAAGGGGCTGGAGCTCATGCCCCTAGACCTTCTCTGATGGACCATGGAAGACCAACATACGAAGGAGCATTAATCAGAATCTAATGGCCAGTAGTCAAAGCCAACCACTTTGAAATTAAGCCGGCCATGATTCATATGCTTCAAGCTTCGGGTCAGTTCTATGGTTTGCGTAATAAAGATCCCAATGAATATCTGGGAAACTTCATGGAATTAGCTAATAATTTTAAGTATCATGGAGCATCTGATGATGCTGTTAAGATCAGAATGTTTCCATATAAGTTAAGGGATAAGGCTAAACTTTGGTATAAGTAACTTAAGGGTACTCCAATAATCATAAAGGAGCAATTGGCAAATGCTTTCCTCAACAAATATTTTCCCTACTCAAAGACTAACAAACTCATTAAGGAGATCACCAACTTTGAACAATATGAAGGAGAGTCTTTGAGTGAAACTTGGGAGAGATTTAAGGAATTGCAACATAAATGCCCGCACCATGGTTTGTTTAAGACATCAACAATGGGAACTGTTGACTCAGCTTCCAATAGAAATTTCCTTAGAAAGGAAAGGGGAGAAGCCCACCA
Source organism: Hypericum perforatum (assembly GCA_012979155.1). Lineage (NCBI taxonomy): Eukaryota > Viridiplantae > Streptophyta > Magnoliopsida > Malpighiales > Hypericaceae > Hypericum > Hypericum perforatum. The sequence continues at coordinate 5,890 of SOPF01026643.1, read as the reverse complement.
TATCCTGGAAGAGCTGGCAACAACAAATAGGATAATCACGAATGAGAGAAAAAACAACCCATTAGAGAGTTAAAGGAGGTAACTGAACGAAGCGAGAGAAGAGGAATGATTGACCTTGATGCTTCCTCGTCTTTTCAAGCTCAGTTGGATGTAATGCAAAATAGTTGCATGATTTGACCTTAAACAAGGTTGATGATGTTTGTATACAACAGCATTGCGAAGCCTGTGGCAACACTGGCCACGAAATTAGTCAATGTGCGATGATGAACTAACCTACTGAATAGGTCAACTTTGTTAGTGGTCAAGGACAAGGAGGAAACTGGATGGGTAACAACCCATATTCCTCAACTTACAATCCTAGTTGGAGAAACCACCCTAACTTCTCATGCAAAGAGAGAAACAATAATGACAATATGACAATCATTCCTGATAAAGGATTGCCTTTACGTGTCTCACAACAAGGATCACCACCTAATTTTCAACCACGTGGGTTCTTGGGAGAAAGAATGGTAGCATTTGAGGAGAGATTTGACAAGGTTGAGAAGTTCATCCAACAAACCAGAGAATCATCTAATAACCAAAGTCAAATCTTGAAGGCATTAATAGCCTAGGAACTAAGGCAGAACAATTTGGAATAATTTCTAAAAGGACAAGCAACTGCCATGCGTAATATGGAAGTACAACTTGAGAAAATTGCAAAGACAAATGCACAAAGAGCATCTGGCTCTCTTCCAAGTTCTACTGAGGCAAATCCTAGAGGCCAAGTTAATACAATCTCCTTGAGAAGTGGCAAGGAATTAGCTTCTCAAAAAGTCAAAAAGAAGGCTAATGAGAGTGATGTGGTGAGTCCAGAAAAAGATAAGGAGGAAGCAGTTTTGAAAGACAAGTTCTCGCAAGAAGAAGTTGCGAGGGAAGAAGAAGTTTACGTACCACCACCACCAATGGTCCCCATTTTTTCTTATCCTCAGAGGGTAAAGAGAAAGTCAGGAATAGATGAAAAATTTCTCCATTTCATGGAGAAAATGAAGAATGTTCAAATAAATGTCTCTTTCTTAGAGATGCTAAATCAAGTTCTACACTACGCCAAGTTTCTAAAGGAACTAGTCACTAAGAAGAGGAAGTGGGAAGATGGAGAGACAGTCACCCTTACGGCTAATTGTAGCTCTCTAATCTTAAAGAATCTTCTAATGAAACTAAAAGATCCGGAGAGTTTTACAATTCCCTGTTTCATTGGTGAAACCAAGTTTCCAAAATGTCTGTGTGATTTAGGCGCAAGTATCAACTTGATGCCTTTGTCTACATTTCAAAAACTAGGTTTGTATGAAGTTAAGCCAACTTTAATACTTCTCCAGTTGGCAAACCAAACTATTAAGAAGCCATACGGTGTGGTTGAGGATGTCCTAGTGAAGATTGACAAATTCATCTTCCCAGTTGACTTTGTGGTTCTAGATTTCTCTAAGGACAAGAAGTGTCCACTGATTTACTGCAGACTCTTCCTCAACACAACACATGCATTGGTAGATATGCATAATGGTAAATTGGTACTCTGAATTGGAGACAAGAAGGTTGAATTCAACATAACAAGTGTTATGCACCATCCTCTTGATGAGAGAATGTGCATGCAAATTGATGTTGTAGATGAGTGTATCCTCGAATTCTGCAAGGAGAAAATCTCTAGAATTAAGGATAAAGAACTAGAGAAAGAAGAGGAGGATATTGTGGACGAAGTGAAGGAGGAAATTGACAAGAAAGGTCTACTTGAGGAGCTCGAAATTCACTTGAAATATTGCACTCCACCTTAACTGTAAAAGCTCTTTCCTTAGAATTGAAAGAGCTACCCTCGTATTTGAGATATGCTTTCTTAATAGATAGAGGGAGATTACCGATTATTATATCAAACAAGCGCACTAAGGAAAAAGAAGAGAAAGTGCTCATAGTTGTGAACAAACGAATTAAGGCCATTGCTTGACAAATATCAGATATCAAGGGGATAAGCCCGGAAATTATGATGCACCATATTCACATGGAGAATGGAGCGAGGCCAAGAGTAGACTGACAAAGGAGACTTAATCCTAACATGAAGGAGGTTGTTAAGAAGGAAGTGATAAAACTCCTCAAAGCAAGAATTATCTATCCAATCTTGGATAGTGAGTGGGTTAGTCCGATCCATTGTGTTCCCAAAAAAGAGGGAATGATAGTTGTGTTCAATGAGAAAGGGCAGCATGTTCTTCTCTACAACTTGAGACTAAGACTCATCCCCAGGAAGCTCAAATCCAAGTAAAGCGGCCTATACCAGATTGTCAAAGTGTTCCCTTTTTGGGCACTAGATTTGCAAGATAGCAAGGGGTTAGTCTTTAGAGTCAACGACCAACAATGAAAAATTTATAGTGGGGGGGGCAACATTAATCAAGATGCAGAGGTGCAATCAATTTATGTGCCATCCAGTGTTTGAACATTTGGAACAAAGTAATGCTCTTTTACTTGCAGAGAATAAAGAACAGGATGTTTTGAGCTAAGTATATTTGTCTAGTTAGTGTCTTAGTTTCTAGGAAAATCCTAATTGACATTTGCCTCATCATTCTCTGTCTAGCGAAAGAGACTTTGAGAATCGAGTAACGTGATGAAAACTTCTTGAGACACTCGAGGGGAACATCAAAGAGTGCCTACAAGAGGAGGATGAAGCGATTTGAATTTTTCCCCAAGTATGGAAAGTTAGAACATGACAAAGACTGTAGCAAGAATAGCACTAACTGGCAAATTGAGTATACCGTGCTACTATGTTGTGACCCCATTAGGCTTAAAGCTGAAAAGGTTGCATGAAAAGGTAGTTCATCATGATATGCCATTCGTGAGTTGTGTAAATTGTGAAAGTCGAAGTTACACCTGTGACTTAAGAGGATGGGGCGTCTAGTTTTCAAGCTTTCCAGGAACACATCGTACATAAAAGCTAAAAAAATTAGATTAGATATCTTTTTCTTATGTTTGTTATATTAGTTTTAGTGTTTATATCTTAAGTGTGAAAATTTTGCGGGTTGTACATAACTGGCGCACGCCAACAGATATGGTGCATGCCATATCTTATGATTTCGGAGATTCTGGCGTACGCTAGAAAAGCTAGCGCACACCAACCTTACAACAAAAGGAGAAATTGGTGCACGCCAATAGACCTCGTGTATGCTAGTTTAGGGCATAATAGTTTATAAAAGTCTCGGGCATGTACCATTTTTCATAACCTTTCAAATTCTAAAAATTCCCATCATCCATAACTTGTGATTTTCACAAGCCCAATCCTCCCAAACCATTTACCCACACTTCCCATGGTCCGAAATAAGGTTTATTATAGCGGGTAAATAAGGATCTAGCCTGATTCATCATGGAGATAGGAGAAAGTGTGCACGAAACCCTTTGCATTCTCCATCAGGTTTTCCACCCCAGACATCCGTGACTGCTACAATACTCCCTTCGTAATCTTCCACGATTGAGAGGGAGAAAGGTATCAATGATTCTCACAGCTTATTATCCTTAGTCATTTTAAGATTAATTAGGATGACATGAAGATATTAGGGGTAGATAGGAAATTGTGGTCTGCGATTAGAAAGTTAGGATGGAACTACTTTGAGAACAGGGAGATTATAGCTATGCAGGAACTAGTCTTAGAGTTTTACTGTATGCTGCAGGTTGCGGCAAACAGAAGTTCATTCACTGCACGATTCTTTGATACTGACTTTGGCATGAATGAACTTGAGTTTAATGACCTCTTTGACCTTAAGTCTGGAGTTGGGACTTTAGACTTTACACCTGCTAGTAGAGACCATAGGGCATGGCTTGAGATTATCAGATTTGAGAGATATGAGTCGGAGAGGGCACCGAATACACTGATTAGAGAACCACACATAGGCATCGTCCATCACTTTATGACTCTGACCTTTAGTAGTCAATGGGAAGAGTCTAAAGTGTTTCGATCTCAGCTATATGCCATAGACTGCATGTGCAATGATATACCTTTTAGCACGTTTGCTATGGTGCTTGACTGCTTTGCACGATCCATTAGTGATAGGGAGCCTAAGTATTTGTACTTAGATCATATTATATCATGCATTGCACATCACTATTTCTCTGAGTAGTTTGCAAACTTTCAAGGATCTATTGTGGAGCCAGTGCAGCTAGACATTGAGAAACTCCACTACAGAAAACTAATCAAGAGAACAACAAGAGGTGAAGAGGAGGTTGTCGAGTATAAGTCGTAGGAAGAGAGAAGAGCGGTTCAGGATTGCCTCATAAAGGCAAGGCAGATGCCAGCACACGGACAAGAGGGTCCTACAAAAGATCCATATGAGGCAGGCCCCAACCATCAGTACCAGGCCCGACATGATGAAGCAGGGCTAAGTCACCAATCAATTGACCCACAGGTTGACATACGGTATTTACGTGACCAGTTTGCTGTGATACAGGTACAGTTACAAGGTCACAGAGAGCAGCTTCATGGTTATGGCATACAACTATAGGACTACGTAGTTAACATTGCAGTCGGGTGGGACCAGCAGTATGACTACAATGCTCGCATGGAGGCTGAGCTTAGAGCTCAGAGAGAAGCGTAGAGGGCATTCTACGCTAACCAGAGAGCTCACATAGCACGCCAGTAAGAGCATTACAAGCAGTAGCGAGCATATGCTGAGTGGATGCGCACATGGACAGAGAACTTCGGTAGTGGATTCATATTCCTACCACCTCCTCCCACTTCAGATGATTGACAGGGAGCTTATTTTTTCCCTACTTTGTTATTTTTCTTTATTTATTTTATTTGTTTATTTACTTTTATGTATTTTGATTCTATTTTTGAGTTTGTGTGTTTGTAACTCATTTAATGTCATTTTGTGTTTCTACAAGGTGATCCTATTAGGCTTAAAGCTGAAAAGGTCACAAGGAGGTAGATTACATGAAACGCCATTAGTGAGTTTGTTGTGTTGCATGTTTATTTGTATTTTTTTTATATCTATACATGTTTTGCATTTAGGTGTTTATTAGTATCTTAGACACATTGAGGACAATATGTCTTTCAAGTGTGGGGGAGGGTTCCTTCTAGAAATCTTTCTTTTTAGGTTGTTTAAACTTGTTATGCATGTTAGTATGTTAGGTTGTTTTGTTTAGGTTTAGACTTGGCATGAATTTTTCAAAAATTTGACCCCCCTCAAAACTTTTTAACTTGTGTTAGAATTTATCATATTCTTACTTAGGAAGTTAATTTGGGCACAAAGCCTAGAAATCTCACACTCTGTTATTTAGATTAGTGGTTTCATTATGTAGACTAGACTAGAGGGTTGTTGAGTGAACCTTGTGAGTATTTGAGCTGATAGAAGAGACATCAGTCTCTATATTTTTCATGAGATGCATACTATAGTCAGTTGATCGAGGTATCCTACTAGTACATATCATAGTCTAGGTTGTGTGGAAGTTAGTGATAGGACGGAGGCATTCTTTGACATTCAGTCTAGAGCCTTAGAGACAAAATCCCTTATATATCCGTTGTTTAAACTAGTTGAGCCTAATCTTTTCTTGATCTTAGATTAGGAAGCCAATCTTAAACCATATATCATTCATCTCCCTTATCTTTGATCATCCGATTCGAGGACTTATAGGTTTGCATGTGTATTAGATTTAGTTGGTAGCTTTGGTTTAGTTTGGTTTATGTTCGTGGGGATGTTGTAATTATGACTATATGTAAGAAGCCGAGTTTTTGCCTATTAGTGCTAAGTTTGTATAGTTTATTAAAGTTTGTGAACAAGTTATTTAAAAAAAGAGAAAAAGAAGTGAAAAAGAATGTAAAGTTGGATAAGGCATGTGTCAAGGTGAAACTCGTGTTTCTAGGTCTTAGGACATTGGAATATTTGGG
>SOPF01026642.1:0-49927 GCA_012979155.1 Hypericum perforatum | reverse complement strand
CAACATTCAAAAATCCTAGAGCCCATCCCTACCATCCTTGTGGCAGTTGTGGGTTTGGTACTTTTACCCCTTTTTGATCAAGATTTTAGGGTAAATTTCATATTTTTCCAGATTTAAAGACTATTTTGGAGTTTTGTAGGAACTAAGACTAATTTAGACTTTTTTGAGTTTAAATTACTGACAGACATATTTGAAGTTTGGAAGATATAAGTGTATGTTTCAGGAAATTGTGTAGTGGTGAACATGCTAATTAGTCCTAAAAGTTTGAAATATTTATGATGGAAGAATGAGGCACCATAAAGTATCTTGATACTGTGCAGCTTCAATGCAGGAGGTACTTTGCAATCTTAAAATTTGGCACTATAACCTGTAGTTGCCCTAAAAACTAATGTAGTAGGTGATCTTAATGTTGAAGATGATGAAGTGACTAAATTTGTGCAAGATGTTAACACTGGAGGTTGTGAAAAAGAGGAGCTAGAGTTACTAGGCACGAAATTAACCTAACCCTCGGCAAGAATTGTATAAACCCTGACCTAAACAATCGTATTACGCCACAAACGGGGATGGATGGTCCGTTTGATAAGTGAGAAAAACGTTCTAAGCTAAGACGACACACAAGCCTTAAGCAAGAACACACAAGAGTATCAACTCTCTCTAAACATGCCGAATGCAATGTTATAAATATCAATAATGGTCTGAATAAAAATATGCGACATAGGGCCCTATTTATAGGCTTAGGGTTCCCCAAATTTCCTAAGTAAAACTCTCCTAAATAGCCAAACAAACGGCTGAAAGTAGAACTCCTAATCTGGTCGAATTTCTTGCTCCTAAAGCAAAGGGATTCTGACCTCTTATTCAACTAAAACTCCTAAATAGAATGAAAGACTAAATAAGGTAGAAGTCTCCTTGAAGTAGACGTCCTAAACAAGGCTGAATGAGCATCCCTACTTTTTAGGAGTGGGCATATCTTCCAATTCAGCTTCCAAAACGTGCATGGGCTTTGCATGGGCCATGCACACGTCCTCCTTGAGCTTATTTGCATCAACTTGAGTCCAAAAGCTTTGAATGAATCCATTAAGTTCAGCTTGAAGCTTCTTGGCTCTTGCTCTTGTAATCGGCCCAACTGGTACTTGCATTGCTCCTTGCTCATTGTTGGATGGTCTCACATCATTCCCCCTCTCTTGAAAAGGATTTGCCCTCAAATCTTCACCTGCATCAAAAGGACTTAAATCAGCAACGTTGAAGGATGCACTAACATTATACTCACCTGGCAGGTCAAGTTTGTAAGCATTATCATTAATGCGTTCAAGAACTTGAAAAGGACCATCTCCGCGGGGCAGTAACTTAGAACGCCGTTGCAAGGGAAATCTCTCCTTGCGCATATGCAACCAAACCCAATCTCCAGGCTCAAATACAACTTTGTGTCGCCCCTTATTGGCTTGCCTTGCATAATGCTCCGTTCTTTTCTCAATATTCAGCCGTGCTTTCTCATGCAATTGCTTGACAAATTCTGCTTTCTTCTTGCCATCTAAGTTAGCATGCTCACTCAAGGGTAAAGGTGATAAATCCAATGGAGTTAAAGGATTAAAACCATAAACAAGTTCAAATGGTGAGAATTGAGTAGCAGAATGAACTGATCTATTATAAGCAAATTCAACATGTGGCAAACAATCTTCCCAAGTCTTAATATTATGCTTAATGAGTGCTCTTAAGAGTGTAGACAAAGTCCTATTAACAACCTCAGTTTGACCATCAGTTTGTGGATGACAAGTAGTAGAGAATAACAACTTAGTACCTAACTTGCACCACAAGGTTTTCCAAAAATAACTTAAGAACTTTGTATCCCTATCAGAAATGATTGTTCTAGGCATGCCATGCAACCTAACAACCTCTCTAAAGAACAAATCAGCCACATTAGAAGCATCATCAGTTTTATGACATGGAATGAAATGTGCCATTTTAGAAAACCTATCTACCACCACAAAGATTGAATCTCTTCCACGTTTAGTTCTAGGCAGCCCTAACATAAAATCCATAGAGATATCAATCCAAGGCTCACTAGGTATTGGTAGAGGGGTGTACAAACCATGGGGTTTTACCTTTGACTTGGCTTGCTTGCAAGTGAGGCATCGTCCACAAACTCTTTCAACGTCTATCTTCATGTGTGGCCAATAAAAGTGATCTTGTAGCAACGCCAAAGTCTTTGCAATTCCAAAGTGCTCCATCAATCCACCTCCATGTGCCTCCTGAATAAGCAACTCTCGCATAGAGTAATTAGGCACATAAAGTTTGTTTGCACAAAATAGATAACCTTCATTCCGAAAGAACTTTCCACTTGCACATTTTTCCGTGGCTCGGAATAGGTCACCAAAGTCAGTGTCTTCAACATACAACTCTTTAATATGTTCAAAACCAATCAGTTTAGCATCAAGAGTTGAGATCAAGGCATACCTCCGTGATAGTGCATCAGCCACTATGTTTTTCTTACCTTTCTTGTAACGAATGACATAAGGAAAGGTTTCTATGAACTCCACCCATCGTGCATGCCTCTTATTCAGTTTTTTTTGCCCTTTCAAGTGCTTTAATGATTCATGATCAGTGTGAATCACGAACTCCTTGGGCCACAAGTAGTGCTGCCACGTCTCCAATGTCCGAATCAATGCATATAATTCCTTGTCATAAGTTGGATAGTTTAGGGTGGCGCCACTTAACTTCTCACTGAAGTAAGCAATTGGACGTCCCTCTTGCATGAGTACAGCTCCAATTCCTACACCAGATGCATCACATTCAACTTCAAACGTTTTAGAAAAATCAGGTAAAGCTAGTAAAGGGGCATTAGTCAACTTCCCTTTTAGCGTTTGGAACGCCCTTTCTTGAGCTTCTCCCCAACTGAATCCAACACTTTTCTTGATCACCTCAGTGAGGGGTGCGGCTATAGTGCTAAAGTCTTTCACAAACCTTCGGTAAAAGCTAGCAAGTCCATGGAAACTTTGGACATTTGCAACATTCATGGGACTTGGCCACTCTTGTATTACCTTTATCTTTTCCTCATCAACCTGTATTCCCTTAGCACTAACAACAAAACCCAAGAATACAAGCTTATCCGTGCAAAAGGTGCACTTCTTTAGGTTGGTATACAACTGATCCTCACGTAATACATCTAAAACACACTTCAAATGATCAACATGCTCTTCAATGCTCTTGCTATAAATGAGTATATCATCAAAGTAAACAACCACAAACTTGCCAATGAATGGACGTAAAACATGATTCATAAGGTGCATGAATGTGCTAGGTGCATTAGATAAACCAAAAGGCATAACCATCCATTCATACAAACCATACTTTGTTTTAAACGCTGTTTTCCACTCATCACCTTCTTTCATGCGAATTTGATGATAACCACTCTTCAAATCAATCTTTGAAAACATGCAAGAACTATGCAACTCATCTAACATGTCATCTAAACGAGGGATAGGGTGACGATATTTTATCGTGATGTTATTGACGACTCGGCAATCAACACACATCCTCTATGATCCATCCTTCTTTGGCACAAGTAGGACTGGAACAGCACATGGACTCATGCTTTCTCTTACATACCCTTTCTCCAAAAGCTCGTTCACTTGCCTATCAAGTTCTTTAGTCTCCTCCGAGTTGCTCCTATATGCTGGACAATTTGGAATTGTTGCTCCCGGAACAAAATCAATTTGATGCTCAATTCCCCTTATAGGTGGCAAACCTGTTGGTAACTCATTGGGGAACACATCTTCATAATCCTGCAAAAGAGATTTAACCATGCTTGGCAATAGTGGGTCAAGCTCATTAGTAGCTAAAAGTGTCTCCCTATACCGAAGTAAGATCATTGACTTCTTTTCAAAACATGCTTGTTTAAGCTCACTTGCTCTCACATAGTAACTTCTTTTCCACTCCTCAGATTTTCTCTCAATGGCCGTTCTTACTTCTATTTTTCCGGCTTCTTTTGATCTCTCTTTTATTTCCTCTCTTTTGGCCATTTTTGATTTCTGTTTTTCGGCTTCTTCTCTCCTCTCATCTTTTTTTTTCTTGTCACGCTCTCTTTTCTCATCGCTCTCTAGTTGCAATATCTTTTGATCCTCACAAACTTGTGATGGTGATAAAGGTGCCAACGTGATCACTCTCTTCTTGAGCATAAAAGTGTACTTGTTGGTGTAGCCATTGTGATGTACTTTCCTATCAAACTGCCACGGCCTCCTGAGCAAAAGATGACCAGCTTGCATTGGTACCACGTCACACTTCACTTCATCTTCGTAATTGCCAATGCGGAATGTCACCAAAACTTGCTTCATCACTCGTACTTCTCCACTATCATTCAGCCATTGTAGTTTGTAGGGTTTAGGGTGCTTTTCAGTAAGTAGCCCTAACTTCTCCAACATGGTAGTGCTTGCAACGTTTGCACAACTTCCTCTATCTATAATGACACTACACACCTTGTCTTGCACATAACACCTTGTATGAAAGATATTCTCTCTTTGAGCAACATCAGCTTCTTCTTTCACTTGGGTGCTCAATGCTCTCCTACTTACAAGAGTAAGTTTTTCAGTAGCTACATACTCCTCCTCGGATACATCCTCTAATGATGGCAAGCTCTCATGCTCCGAATCTTCCTTTTCAGTTTCAATCTCTCCACTTTCTCTAATCACCATTGCTTGCTTGTTAGGACATTGACTTGAAATATGTCCTCTTCCTTGACACTTGAAGCATTTGATGTCTCGGTTTCTGGTTGGAGTGACTTCCACCTTCTTTTGAGTATTGGCTTGTGAACCCTCACCTCTTTGCTCTACTTTGGGTGCTTGTGGTTTGTCAAACTTCTTTGGATAACTTGACTTCCAAGTAGAACCAGATGTAGCTTTTGCTTCTCTTCCTCCTCTCTTGAGTTATCTTTCAACCTTTGTTGCCATATGCACTAGTTCTTCCAACTCCACATAATGTTGCAACTCAACTTTGTCTTGAATATCAGGATTGAGTCCATTCAAGAACCTTGTCATTGTGACTTCTCTATCTTCCTCTATATCAGCTCGTATCATGGTCATCTCCATCTGTTTGTAATACTCCTCCACACTCATACTTCCTTGCCTCATGCCTTGCAAATTCTTGTAAAGCTCTCTATAGTAGTGACTTGGAACAAATCTTTTTCTCATCACGACCTTCATCTCCTCCCAAGTGGCTATAGGTTGCTCTCTATTGCGCCTCCTGCTCGTCACAAGTTGATCCCACCAAGTTATAACATAATCAGTGAACTCGGTTATGGCAAGTTTTACCTTTCTTGCTTCGGAGTGTTCATAGCATTCAAATACAAACTCAATCTTCTTTTCCCACTCTAAGTAAGCTTCCGGATCAGCACGACCAGCAAAGGTAGGTATCTTGAGTTTGATACTTCCCATGTTATCTTCTCTCTTTGGCCTTGCTTCTCTAGCTTCTCTTGGATGATGCTCAACTCTCGGCCTCCTATAGTTCCGTACGGATCTTGCATCCTCTTCACGATCAGATTCTTCTCCACTTGAGCCTCCTAGAGGAGCCCTCCTCCTAGGTGCATGGACTTCCTCTTCAAGCGTATCTTCCTGAGGTGCCAACCTCTGAGGTGCTTGCACTCCTCTCCTTGGTGGTTGCGTAGTGCGTGAACCCTCTACTGCCTCCAAACGTACTTGCAATGGTCCAAGTTCCTCTCGCATGACATACTGAAACCTCCCTATCAATGCCTCCATATAGACTTTAAGGTCCACATCAACCAAGGTACGTTGTCTATCTTCTTCGTTTCCTTGAGACATAGTGCTGCAAGAAAGAAAATTAGTTAGTTAAAATATGGCCTCACAAGTGCACTCCCTTACGTGTTTGCTCTCAATGTAATTCACTCAAGTCCACTCGTATTTGCACTCAATTATTGGCTTTTCTCTCTAAGGTACTCACACACTCTTGCCTTTTTCCTCTCGTGATACTTGTATGTTCTTACTAAAGCTAGAGCAGCCTTTACTTGAACTACACGTTTCACTTATCAAACAGAATGTAAAAGTTCCTCCTTGGTCTTTCTTTTCTTGCTTTTTTCCTCTTTAGTCTTGTGCGCCCTTTATTCAGCTCGCAACTTCTTCTTTAGGTGTTGACCGCGTTTCGCTTCCTCTTTTAGCCACGCGTTCCTCTTTAGTCTTGCGAAAGACTATTTAGGCATGCATTTTTCTATTTGGTCTTGCCTTGGCCTCCAAATCAGGTATGCGCTCCTCTTTTCCTCTTTAAGCTTGCGTTCCTTTTTCTTTTCTTCTGGTTTTAGGTCGCTTCCTCTTTTCTTGCCGCGCTTTCCTCTTTAGTCTTGCGAAAGACTAATTAGGCTTGCGAACTCTTCTTCTAGCTGACCTGTTTAGCTCGCTCTTTCTTTTTCTTTTCCTTTTCTTTTTCTTTCTTTTTTCTTTTCTTTTCTTTTCTTTTCTTTTCTTTTCTTTTCTTTCTCTTCTTTTCTTTCTTTTCTCTCGGTCAGCAAAGAATTCCACGGATCAGCAAGCACAAACCGAAATAATAACAATCAAAAACACACGGATAGAAACCTAAAGTAACAAGTATAGCTCTGATACCAAATGATATGAATCTCAGCAGAAAGATTCACGAATACGGATCTATGCTACTTTAGAATGAACTTCAGATCACAACTCAACAAACCCCGTAAGAACTAGGCACGAAATTAACCTAACCCTCGGCAAGAATTGTATAAACCCTGACCTAAACAATCGTATCACGCCACAAACGGGGATGGATGGTCCGTTTGATAAGTGAGAAAAATGTTCTAAGCTAAGACGATATACAAGCCTTAAACAAGAACACACAAAAGTATCAACTCTCTCTAAACATGCCGAACGCAATGTTATAAATATCAATAATGGTCTGAATAAAAATATGCGACATAGGGCCCTATTTATAGGCTTAGGGTTCCCCAAATTTCCTAAGTAAAACTCTCCTAAATAGCCAAACAAACGGCTGAAAGTAGAACTCCTAATCTGGTCGAATTTCTTGCTCCTAAAGCAAAGGTATTCTGACCTCTTATTCAACTAAAACTCCTAAATAGAATGAAAGACTAAATAAGGTAGAAATCTCCTTGAAGTAGACATCCTAAACAAGGCTAAATGAGCATCCCTACTTTTTAGGAGTGGGCATATCTTCCAATTCAGCTTCCAAAACGTGCATGGGCTTTGCATGGGCCATGCACACGTCCTCCTTGAGCTTATTTGCATCAACTTGAGTCCAAAAGCTTATAATGAATCCATTGAGTTCAGCTTGAAGCTTCTTGGCTCTTGCTCTTATAATCGGCCCAACTGGTACTTGCATTGCTCCTTGCTCATTGTTGGATGGTCTCACATCATTAAATACATGTGGTCTTGAAAGCTATAGAGGTTGTGGTTATGCTAGGAGAGCTAAAACTCAACAAGATGATTATAGAGGTACTTTGTACTTATCATTGTACTGATCATCATTTCTAACTGAATATTGATAAATTATATTATAATATAGATATAAAATCTTTTCTAAATTAGTTAGACTCGATGGAGAAATATTCTAACAGTATGAAATTAACTAAAAAATAAAGAGCAAATTGCTCTCAGGTCCCTGTCCTTTGCTAAAATCACCATTTTCGTCCTTACTGTTTCAAAAATGATGATTTTGTCCTCCAGATTTGATTTAATAGCACTCTAAGGTCCCTGGTGCCAGAATCGGAAAATTTCTCCTGCAAAATTGGACTTAAAATTATGAAAATACCCTTTTCATTTAAAAAGTAAACAAATAAATTGAAATACAATCGTAATTCGTATTGAGCTGAAATTTGCATGAAGCATCCTAAAAATACATATGATTTACGAAAAAAATTTCAGAAATTTTGGAGGCACAGAAGTATTTTTTTTATTTTTCAACGCGCCAAAATTTTGTAAAACTATATAAAATAGAAAATTTGTCTAATTAGGCTGAAACTTGTCCCATGTGTCTTTAAGCATCTTTAATGAATTTAGGAATAAAAAATTATGGATTCTCACTAGCTAATTTTGAAAAAGTCTGGGGATACCAAAAATATAGAATTTTAATTTATTTTTTTTACTAAAGATGGAGTCTTTAGTAAAGATGCTTAAAGACACATAGAACACGTTTTAGGTCCTAAATTCACTAGATATTCTTAAGAACACATGGGACAAGTTTCATCCCAATTAGACAAATTTGCTATTTTATATGATTTTACAAATTTTTGGCACGTTGAAAAATAAAAAAAATACTTATGTACCTCCATAATTTCTGAAATTTTTTGCGTAAATCATGTGTATTTTTAGAATGCTTCATGAAAAATTTCAGCTCAATACAAATTAGGATTGTGTTTCAATTTATTTTTTTACTTTTTAAAGGAAAAGGGTATTTTTGTAATCTTAAGTCCAATTTTGCCGGAGAAATTTTCCGATTCCGGCACCAGGGACCTTGGAGTGCTATTAAATCAAATCTGGAGGACGAAATCATCATTTTTGAAATAGTAAGGACAAAAATGGTGATTTTAGCAAAGGACAGGGACCTGAGGGCAATTTGCTCAAAAATAAAAGATCATTTATGTGGCATATAAGCTAGAGTTTGGAGCAATTGTTTGGTGGCAAAAGGAGTAAGAGTGGAGGAGGAGGAAAGGATAACATCCTATGCATAACTGGCCTTCTATAGTATTGTGGAGTCAATTTATGCATGTGGATTAACAATAGTCACTATATTTTTAGTTTTTGTCATGCTAATAGGGAAATATTACTATTCATGACTATAATTTTTAGTTTATGAGATTCGCTTCGCGTAATGATGTTGAGGAGAATGAGGATAAAACGCATTTGGACGATGGTAGAATTAGGATGAGTGACCTTCTGGGAAATTTTCCAGGATGCGTGCGAGTGAGGATAAAACACGCTGAAAAGACTCGTGTTGGTACAGTGGAGCCAGTCGGTCAAATTACGGGGCGTTACAAATTTAGAGTATCCATATTATTTAGTGAGTTGGATTTAATTCATTAATTTAATATATTATCTTTGCCTTCTAGGTTGATCGCTTAATGACAATTTCATTATGCAAGGGGAGCTTGACATAGTTAAATTGTTATCTTATTATAATAATTATTAGTTTTAATCCCGTGTGATTTTTATCTTATATTTTATTATTTTCTAAACACTTATTTTATATTTTAAGATTTTTAAGACGTTATTAACCTTAATTCTATATAATAGTTATTAGTTCATATGTTTTATCATTTATAGAGAAAACTATTAAGTGTCTACTTACAAAGACTTTATCTTTAATTATTTTAAAAGTAGATTCTTCTGATTAAAGAGATTTTTAATCTCTATCTATCTAGTACGTTGATTTACTTCTGCTATGTTATGTCAGTTAGAGATGATATCATTGCATATGTAGAGCTGGGATTACACAACAAACTTTTTTTATATTGAGCTTGACGAAGTCCTCCAACAATCGTGTCCATGTTATTAAAATCTTGTGTCAACTCGATCTACGCTAATGAATCCTACAAAATAATAGAAATTACATAATAAATATAGTAGCCACTCTTCCACATCTAGTAGTCTATGACTTTCATTTCCAACTCTCTAATAGGGAGATTGTTAGAAAGATATCAACGTGGCATCAAGTGGGAAATAAAAAAAGATAGTGTGAAGAGAGATTTTTTGTAGCATTTTTTCTATTGATTTAGAACTATTAACTCAAATGTTTGTCTGAGTTTTTCGAAGTTAGATTCACCATCTTTTTATATGATATTATAAATTTTGTATTGAAATTTATCATGTTTGAATTTGTTTAATCTCTAATGTCTAGAATATTCATGGTTAGGTAAAGGTTAGAGGCTCTTTAAACTCTCTTTTAAAAAAATATAAATAGAATTGCCAAGTATTGAACTGGACATAACTATTATTTTTGGAATGTGGTGTGCTTGATTAGGATCTTCTTTGTCAAAACAAGAGTTGGATTTTTTCTCCGTAAGATGAGATTACTCTGTATATGTTTATGCTTACGATCTACGACAATTATCCAAAAAAATACAACAACTATCACTTCTAAGTTTATAGCAGGACAATGCTCGAAGCCTCACTAGCTTACTAAATATTCGAAACTTTCTTAAACTGAGAAGGAGAGAAAAATACTACTGCTAATGAATATTTATACAATAAGTATTGAAATCATATACAACTGAAGAAGGCAAGCCTATTATAGTTCCTAAAGGTTGGAAATCTGAAGGACCAAATGCACCTCCAAGGAAACACACCCCTCTGGCTAGCAAGCTATGTGTTTTTTAGGTGCTCTTTCAAATAACTTTCTTATAGCGAGGAATTAAAAGATCATATGCAACTATGGAAGGCAGGCCTATTTATAAGCCCTGTAGGTTAGAAATTCGAATGGCTACATTAACTTCTGAGGAGACACACCCCTCTAACTAGCAGACTATGTATTTTCAGGTAACCTTTTGGAGAACCTTCCAGATGCTTCCTTGGCTATTTGTGACTCTTCGATAGATTCCATGGCTGAGCTTTGGTTATCGTACCTCTTTCGTCATAGCATTTTAAAGACAAGTCTGCTACAAGACACGCAAGTGTCACAAACGACTAATGCGCCATGCACACACGCTTGTGCGTGTGAGCGCTCAAATCATGGGCGTAGTTACATGTAAATGAGTGGGGGCAATTGCCCCCACTTGATTTTTTTTTTGATAATTAGATAGATTTTTAATATGTGTTCTCATTAAAATTAAAAATTGACCCCATTAAAAAATTAATCTACCTATAAATTAAACCAAACTTTAATAAAAATTTAGGCATTTTTTTATTGTCCACACTCAGCAAATTTTCTGGCTACGCCGCTTTCTTTGGTATGAATGCTTTTGCACGTTGCCATTTTGATCACTAGCAAGCAAGAAAATTTCTCGTTATAAAGTGAAAAATCTTTGGTAGCACAACCAATGTGGTACAAGAAAAATGAACCTCCACCTTACCACTTTATCAAATGGTCTTCACATCTTTTGAAAATTTAACTTTTAACTCACAAAATTGATGCATTAATTTTTTATTCACGCGAAATTGGATTCGAAAAAATAAACAGTATTTTCTACACAATTAGTAGATGGCAAATTTGTAACTTAATTTGATTTTCACTGTAAGAACAACAATTTCCGACAATAACAAAGACTTATGAGCGATCAAATTACGTAAACAGTACACAGTGACTACAAAATTCATCTCAATCAGTTTTAGCTTCACTGATTCCGGAATCCGCCATTCGGTATGGTGCTTAGCCAGTCCCTAGCTGGCACTCACTAATCAATCGTTTTAAAGTCCTGGATAAAATTATGTAGATCAAATCAATCAACTAATCGTCGATTTTAACTATGGAATTCTCATTTCTGTCTAGTTTATGGACAAGATAGATGTACATGTACATAATCATGTCATGTCATGTTATTTTTAATTTAACAAAAATAATCAAAATTGAACTATATATTAGAATAAAATCTTGTTGAATTTTGTTATGCTTTAAATTTTGTACTATTTAATTTGAATTAATCAATTTTGGATAAAAATGAATGGGTCTACTTTAAGCATTTTTAAACCATCAGCATTCACGCACCCGCTACAGTGCACGCGCCTTGGGTGCTATGTTAGTCGTGCTCCTATTCTCAGTTTTCAGCCCACAGTGATGCCTTTGCTACAGTGTCACCCCGTGGACTCCAAGTCAACTTCTTTTCAGCTGAGTTTTTTCAAAATTCAACTAACTGTATTAAACTCGAATATTATTTTGCGTAACTTCGAAAATGCTAAAATCGGAATAATAAATTTTGCGAAATAGAAATTTCATTATATTCAAAATATATTACACGAGAAGTTGGAAGAAAATTACATATAAAAACATAAATTGCTTAATTCTTAAAAAATGGACCACAGATTTTTACAACTCAAAGAGTCTAATTACACAATTACATAAATTTTTTTAATTAAATATAATATATTTTTTAAATATATAAGTGTATAGTTAGGGTTTAGGGTCAGGGTTAGGATAAGGGTTAGGGTATGGATTAGGGTAAGGATTATGGTTTATGGTTTATAATTTACTATAAATTATATTAATTCCATAATTTACATTAAATTACATCGAAATACATAATTAACATCAAATTACATAATTTATAGCAAATGACATAATTTACATCAAATTACATAATTTATCTCAAATGTCATAATTTAAACAATACAAATGAGATTATTATACTAAACTAATTTTATAAAAGTATTAGAAACATTAAAAATATATATAATTCGAACATAATATTGTAAAATTGTACAAATAATTTTTTTTACCCAAAAAGTCTAGTTATTTGGATTAAAAAATTTGTATAAATTTATCAAAAGCAATTAAAAAAGTTTTGTTCGAACAGAAAAGTTGGAAATAAAATGCTGACTGTGTACTGACTGGGCGACATGGCCCAGTCAACGGAGGCCACGTCGCCCAGTCTGCCAGCATGTGCGGGGTCTGGAGGGCGCCTCGCTAACACGTGACGTGGCTCGCCCAATGGCGAGCCGCCACGTGGCGGGCCGTAGTTAACCTACCGACTACCATATTGAAATGTTATATTATATACATAGCTTACATAGTAGCTGCTCAAACGTGTAGTTTGAGTTCCAATACTTGAAGTTACAAACCTCCAATCAATATCAGCAGAGTTGGTGGTGAGAAAATCTCGCCACCTTAAAATCTAACTCGATCATAGTTTGCTAATCCAGATTCAGTAGCTGGTCAACATTGTTCTTGATGGTATTTTCATTCGAAGGCATTCGTTTTTTAAGGGAAACTTTAAGCATATGTGGATTTTTTTGAACTAGTGTTATTATTCACCGAATTTTATCAATTTGGTACCCAACATCCAAAATTATGGAAAAGGTGTCTAGGGTGGACATTCGATAATTTATCCCAGCTACTGGTTCAATAACCGGGATTTCAGCCTGGTTTAATCAATAGCTGGGATTCTGAGTCAGCTACAAAAAGCGGGATAAAATCACGGCTATTGGTTAAACTGGGCTGAAATCTCGGTTATTGAACCAGTAGCCGGGATTTTATCCCACCTACCAGTTATCTAAGTTCCGGATAGAAAATCTGAGAAATATGGAATTCATGGACGAATTCGATTCTGAGATTTTCTATCCACCAATAGGCGAGAAAATATTCTGGTTATTGGTCAAAATTTGGCTATAACAAGGTTCACTCAGAGAACGAACCACAGAAAGCCACCCCCCTAAATTCCACCAAATGTTTTGATATTTTCAAGCTTTGAAGAGCAATTTTTTGCAATGTTTGAAGCTTTAAGTAGGTAAGTAATTGTTAATTAGCTTTTATGATATAGTTTGTTTATGAATTTTTGAATCGTGGTTATTAATTTTGTATTATTGTAGTTAATTATTGTTAATGGTAATTGTTGAAACTTGATAATCGATTAAGAATGGTTGTTGTTAGTTTAGATTTCTTGAACTGTCGTTATTAATTTCCTGAATTAAGACAGATTAGTGTAATTAATTATTATTAATGGTGATTGTTTAAACTTGATAATCGATTAATAATGGTTGTTGTTAGTTTTGATTTGTTGAACCGCCGTTATTAATTTCATGAATTAAGACAGATTAGTATAATTAATTATCATTAATGATGATTATTTAAACTGATAATCAATTAATAATAGTTATTGTTAGTTTTGATTTTTTGAACCATCGTTATTAATTATCGATAATGTTATACTTTGAAACTGGAAAATTGATTAAAAATGGTAGTTGAATTTTTAAGTTAATTTGCGAAAAAATATTATTTTGTAATTTAGACTTGTTGAACTTTTTGTATAACAATTGATAGTTGTTTGATCATTGGTCGAAATGATGCGGTTGAATTAATTAGGGGTAGAATTTTAATTAGACTTGTTTAAACATATTTATTAATTTGTTTATGTAGATCTATCTAAAAAGCCTCGGCAAACTGTTCAAATTAGAGTGATGTACGATGGAGAAGTTAAGAAAAATAGACTTACCGGTTTTGAGTACGAAGAAGGATGTGAAGCGAGGTTGAAGTTTCATGAAAATATGTTGACGTACGATCAGTTACGGCGAAAAATGGTTGAAAAGATTTCTTTTGGTGAGAATCGGCGAAAAGTGGTTGAAAAGATTTCTTTTGGTGAGAATGAAGAACTAGATAAATTGCTATTTAGATGTCTCGTAGCTTCAGGAAAGTTTCTGCTAGTGATTATTGAGCATGACGGACATGTTGCCAAAATGGTTCAGACCATGATCAATTTTATGGGGTAGACGCCAGTAAAATAGCAATGGACATATTAGTGGAGAAGACAACACGTGAGGAATATGACCCAATTCTCGTCCAAGAAAGCCAATTGGACGAAGAAGCTAACTTAGGCTTTGACCCAAGTACTCCATATGCAACCAATAATTTGGACTCGGAATATGACGAAGAAGAAGAGGAGGCAGAAGAAGAACCGAACGAGGAAGAAGAGAACGACGAGGAAAGTGAAGAAGAGGGAGGAGGATTTCAGCTGGACTAGATAGAAGAATCACTTTGGTATGCACAGCTTCCCATTCCTGTGCATGATGCAATGCAGACCTGGCAATATATGATGATCAATGGAGTTATGAAGATTATGCTAGCAGTTGTTGTGGACTTTTGAATGAAGGCAGCATGTGGAAAACAAAAAACAAAACTATACAGAATATAAACGCTTATGCTATGGTACAGGGCCGAGAGTACGTCGCTAAGGACATTCATTGACATTTCAATTAACATATCAATAACCAATTCCAATTCCAATTCAATTCAACAATGAAATTTCAAGCTACGGTACCTATATGAACACGAGCGGTGGTCGGTGGTGGTGGGTGCGGGTTAGGCTCGGCGGTAGCAGCCACGGACATGCGGTGGCTAGGCGGTGGAAGAATGGGAGGAGGAGAACTCGGCCGCATGGTTTAGGGTTTGGGGGGAAGAATAACCGAGATTTTATCCCGACCCAATTTAAAAAGGTCTCGAACTGGTAGGCGGGATAAAATTCCGGCTACTGGTTCAATAACCGAGATTTTAGCCCGGTTTAACCAATAGCCAGAATTTTATCCCGCTTTTTGTTGCCAACGTAGAATCCTGGCTATTGGTTAAATCGGGCTGAAATCTTGGTTATTGAACCAATAGCCGGGATAAATTCTCGAATGTCCACCTTGGACACCTTTTTTATAATTTTGATTGTTGGGTACCAAATTGATAAAAATCGATGAACAGTAACACTAAATGAAAAAAAAAATCGCATATGTTGATAAAAGTTGCCCTTGTTAAAAATACTAATCTTGTCAGAAATAGCAGGAGATCTAGAAATGTACAAGCTATTTGGTAGGATAACATATTCGCAAACGTTTACTATATGACAAGATAGTCCCGAAAATTGTCACGCGAGACTCATATAGTTGACCCTTACTAAATAATAAGATTTATATTTTATTTCTTGCATGGAAATTAAAAAGTTAAATGTCAAAAAATCATGGTGGTCTCCGAAGGAATCTAATCTGATTTGATTTATTTGATTGCAAAAAGATATTTGGAGGTTCCTACTGACCGTTTTCCATGAAGTTTTCTTTTCAAAATGGTTCTACTCTTTACGTAAAATTATGAAAATAGAGCGATGTTTTTTTTTTAATTATGAAATGGATGTCCACATAGGACACCAATTTTTTTCTGTAACTTAGATTAAGTCACAAAAATATTATTTGTGCCTATTAAGTCACGAAAAAAAAATGCAACCAAGTCATGGAAAAAAATCTCGTATCTTGATCCCTCATGAATCTTTTTTCTAGTGACTTGGTTATTTAAGTCTTTAAAAGACCATGTCATGTGATAAAACTAACCACAAAAAATTGATCGCCGTCTTCCACCGCTGTCGTCCTTATCGCAAGTCCGCCTCATTCATGGCTATCGTCGATGGTTGTGGTCCATCTGACTCTGCTCGTCATTGTTGTTTGGTGGTTGCCGAGCTATTTGCTAGTGGTCAACATTGTCATTTCTGCGAGATAATTGAGGGGCCTAATTTATGGGATTTTTTTAAATATTTTTATATTGATTTAGGTAGTTTAAATGAGATTGTAAGGTGGTGAATAGTGAATTATGTTGATTAGATGAATAAATGTTTTGATTAATTAGTTTGAAATATGTTGTTTAGTTTAATAAAATATTTGGTTAGTTAATTAGCTAAATTTAAGCTTATTTGATTAATTACAACTTTCCGTTAATTATCATTACTTATATTGATTATATTAATGGGAAAATGGGATTAATTAGTTAAATAAGGAAGATTAATTTAGTGTCAATTTTTTCGTTAGTTAGTTAGTTAGATTTATAATTTTTTAGAGTAATTAAGCTTTTGGTTAATTTATTTTTCTTTGATTGATTATATTGATGATAAATTTTGTTTAATTAGATTGATTATATTAATGAGAAATTTTGGTTCTATAGTTTTGAATAAGTAATTTTGTTTTATAATATTATTGTCTTACTTAGTTTAATTTGAAATAGTAAAGTTAATAAATTTACTATTAAGTGTTGCATAATTTTCGTTGAATAATAGTTTTGTTTGTTAATTAGGTTATATATATATATATATATGTATATTGTTGTTCAGATATGATATCACAGAGCTATACACAGATATTTTTATGGATAAAGGTTCTTCAGATAGGATCTTAGTCAAGCGTTAAGAGGTTGACGTACAGAAAATCGATAAGCAATCTAACGTGTAATCAAATAGTATAGTGGGTAAGTAAGGTTCGAACTGAGGACTGGACACAAAATTGAACAGTCAAAGAAGTGCATTAAGGTAACGCTTATTTTTAATGTGAAAGGTTTGTTGACGCCAAAAGTAAATAATGTTGAAATATAGAAATATAAATGACAAGGGTTTTAACGATAAAGATGAACTAAGTACGATACCTTCATGAGTCGACTGCCTATATCAAAGTTATGGTTCTTATGAAGTCCTAACTAGTACCTAGAGTTGTCTAATGCTTCTACTTAACGCTTTCGCTCATTAAGTCGACAAAACTAAGATCATAAAGGTCTAAGTTACTAATTAACACTTTCGCTCATTAACCAGGCTTAGAAATAAATCAACCTTAATTACAACAATCCATCCTAATGGATTATTCTTACAATATCAAGATGTCTCATTAATACCTAAGAATATGCTAATTGATTTGTCCACTAACTCGAGTGCATGTCGGTCCATACTTGTTAATTTATATCATAATTTAGGTGATCAGGCTAAATTAAGCATTACGCCTACTAACTAGCAATTACTTCGTATGATGTTCAAACCCTAACCTGATAAGATAACCAACTACATGATTAAGGCATCACACTCAATAGGAGACTACTCGCTACGCATGACAATAATAGCTAATATAATGAATAGAGAATTCATATTTATAAGATTGGGTAGAGAAAGCTTAATCTGAATGATTATGCCTTTTACCCGAGAATGAATTAAGTGATTCCAGTAGAAGGCCTCCTAAATGTTGCTTCCCAGTATTCGTGAACAAAAGTCCTTCTAAACTAGGGCTATGGGAATATTTATACCCTAGCCGCTAAAAAACCTAATAAAATCCAGAAATCTTCCTAATTAGCAGGTCCAAATTTGCCAAACTAGATGAGCAAGTGACTGCTGGACTTGTAGCAATCGCTACTTCATGGATTTTTTCTGGCCTGCCAGCATCCGCTAGCTTCATAGTGCATGCTGGCTCCAACACTTGCTTCTTCTCACCTAGCCTTTGCTGACTCCGTAGTGCTCGCTAGCTCTTCTCAATGACTTCTATGACAAGCCACCTTGTTACCTTGCTCCGTATTGCACTACTTTCACTTGCAAAGATTGTGTAAACGTCTAATAAGCGATTGTTCAGAGTTCAACTATAATAACAAACTAAAATACCGAACAAGTTATCCAATCATCGTAATAACAACACCTATTTCACCACTTAGATGCACGATTACAAGGCTAATTTAGTGCGCATCACACCCCCACACTTATTCCTTTGCTTGTCCTCAAGGAAAGTGTATCAGAACCACCAATTGATCGGTCCTTTTTTAGCATTGATCAACTCACCCCAAGCTGTATCCCTTCACCAAACATCCATCTTGTCGAAGTCCTTGAAATAGCAACCGTATAGACATGATACCCTTGAATATTTAACTTACTCTTCATACTAAATGGACTATACTTGAGACTTGACCACTCTGAGGTTCAAATTTTTCTTTATACTCACATATGTGTCTTGTGGCAAACTTCTTATTGCTCACGCAAATGTCCGGAATCTCAAAATAGTATACATCACACTCAATAATATCTCAACTAGTACATAACTCGTAATTAAGAGGGACTTTTCCATTGGGTTGTAATGGGGCTAAGATTAAGGTGAGGATATAAGTATATGGGAGGTGGTTAAACCACCCAATTCGAGGAGCTATACAAAAGTGTTCTATCTCTCGTCTATTCTAAACATCTCACCCTTCATCTACTAGTCGTTCATCCTAATGTCCCTAATCCTAAAACTATTTTTTTCTCGAGACTTGCCACCATATTAGTGTGCTTACTTTTCAACATCACTCTCCAACTTTTCACTTTCCATCGTTCTTCACTTATTTCTTGCTGACTTTTCACTTTTCCTCTTTTCTTTTTTTTTTGATTTTCACATTTTCACATATTTTTCTTTCTTTCTTTTGCACACTTTTAAGGTGGTTGGTCTCAATTCCTTTATTAGCCTTCATTCTACCCTTCTTCCCCATTGTTCAATTTTTTCCCCTCAGCTAATCTACCAAGTGAACCCTTACATACTTCCCCCAAAAGATGAGTACCTAGAGCATCCTCGGACCAGGTTGTCAAAAGTGGGGTAGATAGGAAAAGTGGGTTCAAACATCGGCTTAGATCATTTCAATAATAGGCTCAAGCTCAATGTGGCTAAATAATGGATAACAGAGGAATTTTGGCTCTACGGCTCTACGCTTAATTATCAAAATGGCCCCCAATATGTAACTAATCCTATGCTAGGAGGTTATACTAAGTGCTTAACATACCACTCTCATCACCCAGATCACACACATATCTCATGAATGACTAGAGATGGTTGTCTTATCCTTTGGCTCAAAAAATCTCACTAGGTCACTTGTCAATTCTTAAGTCTAGTTCATATAATGCAACTACTAACCTAAACAGTCGAGGGTGTCATCCCTACACAGTGCTACACATTGCTCTTAAACGTGATTTCTGATCAGTGTAGGATTTAGGCTTGAGAAAAAAGTTTTAACACATCCAAAGGGGGTTCATCATTTGTACAGGATAAGCGTACTTCAATCAAAGGCACAAGACACACACAAGATTCAAGGGAGGCCACATTCATAAAAAATAAAAGCACAAACACCCAAAAAGCAAAAACAAACAAAAACATCAACAAAAAATTAACCGACATGAGGAATGTGCAAATTCACAAAACAAAAAGTATGCATAAACTTATGCACGCACCCCACACTTATTGAACACATTATCCTCAATATGGGGCAAACACAAAACAAAATACAATGGAACATAATGGATCGAAAACATATGCAAAAATAAAAATAAAAGAAAAGTAAAAAGGGAAAATGAGGTGGTGCTCCCTAATCAACGATGTGGTGGAGGTAGTGAGCCAAATTACTGGTGGAGCCAGGCCCAGTTAGCTGTATTAATGGCACTATAGGCTACAAGTTGATCTCGAAGATCTTCTTGGTTAGCATGGTACTACTCCCAATGCTCAACCTGATCGTTGGCCAAGGTCTCAACCTAGACCCTCTAGTCATCGATGTAGTCAGTCAAGATTTTAACCTGGGTTTTCAGGTTACTAATGCATTTGGATAGCTCATTGATGTCTTCCTAATTCTCCGGTATTGAGAAGCTTTCATCCTTACGAAGCCAGTCTTGAACGGCTTTACAGTCCTCCTATTTAATAAATGCATAGGAGGTCATGCCACTCCTCTTGATCTTGGAGACCAAGTGCCAGGCCATCAGTTGGTCCCGATTAATGACACGACTAGAAACCTTCTCTGTAGGAGCTTCACGACCTGGAATGAAATGTACTACCAAAGCAGATATTAGAGTACCAAGACCAAGATTCTGGGATCTTTTCTATTGTAGTATATGAGAGATGATATCATAGATCAACGTGAACGTGCTAAACAGCCTCCTATGTTAGATATAGTAAAGCGCGTACAACTGACCTCTTGTGACTCAACTATCTTGATGTTGACCACTAAAACCATGACTCATAAAGTGGTGCAGAATGCTAAAGTGCAATTCTTTGATAAGGATGGCTAAAGATGGTGCCATAAAATGGGGAAAACTGGAAAGGCTTTGCCACGCGTTGTGGACGGTGTCATTGGAAGTAAAATCTAACTGCCCTCCCTCATTCTTAATGCTTAAAAATTGGGTGAGCAACGCTCTTACCACAGTGATGGATGTATTGTAAAGATGTGCCATGAAGTGGGAGTAGTCAGCTTCAACAATGATCGTGTAATAGAATTCTAAAATGACATTAGGGTCAATGTCGACAACTAGGTCAGTGAAAAGTTACCAACCGATAAATTCTAATACCTCATGCAACTCATTCATAAAGGTCTAAGTTACTGATTAATGCTTTCGCTCTTTAACTAGGCTTAGAACTAAATCAATCTTAATTACAATAATCTCTCATATTGGGTTATTCTTATGATATCAAGGTGTCTCATTAATACATAAGAATATCCTAATTGGTTCGTCCACTAACTCGAGTGCCTATCGATCTACTCTTGTTAATATATATCATAATTTAGATGATCAGACTAAATTAAGCATTACGCCTACTAACTAGCAACTATAAAGTATGATGTTCAAACCTAACCTGATAAGACAACTAACTACATGATTAAGGTATCACACTCAAAAGGAGATTACTCGCTACGCATGACAATAATAGCCAATATAACAAATAGAGAATTTATATTAATAAGATCGGGTAGAGAAAGTTTAGTCTGAATGATTTTGCCTTCTACGTGAGAACGAATTAACCGAATCCAGCAGAAGGCATCCTAAATGTTGCTTCCTAGTATTCGTGAACAAAAGTCTTTCTAAACTAGGGCTAGGGGCATATTTATACCCTAGCTGCCAAAAAACCTAATAAAATCCAAAAATATTCCTAACTAGCAGGTCCAAATCTGCCAAACCAGATGAGTCAGTGACCGTTGGACTTGTAGCGATCACTACTTCAGGAATTTCTTCTAGTTTTCTAGCGCCCGCTAGCTTCGTAGCGCCCACTGGCTCCAATACTTGCTTCTCCTTGCCTAGCCCTCGCTGACTCTATAGTGCTCGCTGGCTCCTCTCAACGACCTCCATGACAATCCACATTGTTGCCTTGCTCTGTATTATACAGCTTTCACCTGCAAAGACTATGTAAATATCCAATAAGCAATCGTTCAGAGTTCAACTATAATAGCAAACTAAAACATCAAACAAGTGCCATAATCATTATAATAACAATGCCTATTTCACCACATAGATGTGCGATTATAAGGCTAATCTAGTGCACATCATATATATTTGATCAAAAGCTATATGGAACACTGAGGTATATGGTATAGATGATTATTTTGATGTAGACGCTACTCTTAAGATCTACTAGTGAAGATGGAAGCAAAAGTCGGTCTAAAACTAGGCATTCGTATCTTACATGCAAGTGACCAAATTCTGGGATATTTGGTACATCAATCACATTGTGATTGAATCGGCTATTATTACAACCTTGGAAGAGTGGCTATTATTACAACCAACTATTATTACACATGTTCCATATGTCAGGGGAGGGAGATGACCATTACTCTTCAGGACATAACTGTACTATATGGGCTCTCTATTGATGGAATCTCACTCACGAGAAATCAGACACCTCCCAGATGGTAGGAGTTGTGCATACACTACGTTGAAAGGAATTCGAAGGACACACCGAATTATGTGGATGGCAACTTTACTACTATAAGGTGGTTCAAATATTTTTTTGACCATACATATCTCCCTGGTGAGACTCATGATAAGATCATACGATACTTTGTTCAAGTGAGTATAATGTATCTAATTAAATACATATTATTTATCGAGACAACTAATTTTAGGATAGTACATGTCTGATGCACCTACATAACTAGTTAAGCAAAGGCACAGACCATAGTGTATTTTCTATATAAAAAATTTATCATTGGTATCTATGTGGGCTGCGAAAAAGATCATCTTAGTTCGGGTAATCACTAAAAATTTGAAGATCCAAGAATATGACTAGATATTGAGCATCATGTAATAATCATTACAAATTGAGACTTGAAACCTTTATAATAACATATAAATAATGTTATATATATTTTGCAGGTAGACTCAAATTTCATGGATAAAAATCGTTCTTGGAGATTTTCTCAATAGGTGAAAGTC
This sequence comes from Hypericum perforatum, assembly GCA_012979155.1. NCBI lineage: Eukaryota > Viridiplantae > Streptophyta > Magnoliopsida > Malpighiales > Hypericaceae > Hypericum > Hypericum perforatum. The sequence continues at coordinate 27,333 of SOPF01026642.1, read as the reverse complement.
TAGATAATCAAGTCATAGAAAAACATTTCTCATAAGTTTTTTTATGACTTGGTAATAGATTTATTTTCGTACTCAGTGGTCACGAGTTTGGTAATTAAAAAATTTAGAACCATTTTATAATTTTTCGTGAACAATAATACTATTTTGAACAAAATATTTCCATGAACTTTCAAAATAATCTCACAATTTTGATTTTGAAATATATATATATATATTTAAATAGCTACTACTGAAAACCTTCAATACCAAAAATAAAAAAAAATATATCTTGATGGAGATAAGGATGAAGATAGAGTATTAGTTATCTATAGATTTATTTATTAATTATATTTATGTTTTGGATTATCATTAGGAGTTTGATTTTTAGTAGGATATTAGTTAATAGGTTTCTTATAAATAAGACTTCTAGTATATTGTTTTGGTTGGTTGATTGATTTGATAAATAAAAATATTTGTTTGAGTTTGGTTAAACTCTGGTCGCTTTCCGGGTATTCTTAGAATCAACGGGATTTGACGTATCCATTGGTGTTCTTGTCCCTTTTGCTGCATTTGTTGGTATCAGTTGTCTAGTCAACGCTCCTCACCATGCCACCAAGGCGTGATACCCAAAGGGAGGCGACTGACCTGCACCAGTTGGAACGCCATTTGGATAACATAACCCAACAAATGGTCGAAGTTCGACTCCAACAGAGTCAGATTTTGGCTTTGCTTTAGGCACAAGCTATGCCGACTTCGCGGGACCATACCTGTACTCAACCTACTGCTCCTCTAATACAGTTTGATCATATCTATTCCGATGATGAGGATGACAAGGTTGAAGAAGTTGGTGAATCTGTTATTGACTTATTTGGGGAACCAATTTTTGACTCTTACTTTGATGAGGAAGAAGAAGTCGAAGATGTTGCTCATGAGTTATTGAATGTGCATTATCACCAGGTTGTTCAAGATTCTGAGATTGAAAAGGTCGAGCACATTGATTTTCTTAGAGTGGACATGTTTGATTATATTGCAGCTTCTCCGTTATTGACTTTGTGGAACAATCTTAAGGATGCTGAACATTTTGCTCAAAAACATGAGTTTATGGCCTTCCATCGAGATCATATTTGTGGCTATGTGCTTTTTAAATATCTATTCTGCTTGGATGGGCAATATCAAGTGTCTCCACGCCGATCGAAGTTAATCAAGAGTGCATGTACGCAGATCTCCAACTGGCCTATGATACCAAATTCGAGGACGAATTTCTCCAACCGGGGGAGAATGATGGAGATAAGGATGAAGATAGAGTATTGGTTATCTATAGATTTAGGGTAAATTACATCTGGCCCCCTGTAGTTTGGCATATTTAAGGCTCGCCCCCCCGTTTTTTGCAAACTGATTAAAAAACCCCTACTGTACAAACTCATTATACAATTTCCCCCCTCTCGTCGGAATCGGCATTTTTTCTGACGAGAAGGCACGGGAAATGACAAATTTACCCCTGAGTTAAAAAATAAAAAAAAAACATTTCTTCTTTCTTTTACTCCTCCATCTTCTTCCTCTTACTTCTTCCTCTTTTTCAACTGACCAGCAGTGGCGTGGAGGCCGTGAACGGCGGAGGCCGAGCTGGCCGAGGGGATGGCCGACATGGGGAGGGCTGCCAGGGCTCCGTGGAGGTGGTCCAGGGGCATGGTTGTGATCGGCCGGGGTAGGGCAGTCTCGTCGGGTGGCTGGCCACCGATTCTGGCCACAGTAGGCGACACAGCATGTGGCGAAAGGACCGGGGAGGAGAGGGGAACCTGTTGGTGGGGTCGTTGGGGCGCGGCAAGGCCGTACGCGGTGGCGCAGCCAACTTCTTCCTTGCCGTTTTGGTCTGACGCGGAGGGAGCAGCTCGGAGGTCATCGGTGGGCGAGGCCAGCACCGAACGAATCACCTGGAGGAGGAGAACCTCCTGAGACGAGAGACCGATGCCGAAGAGGTCTGTGGCGGTGCGGCGAAGAGGGAGGCCCTCACGGCCACTGTTGACGCGGTCGGGGGGAGGATCGCTGGAGCTCAGGGGCATTTGGGGGGCGAGGGCATGCCCAAAAGGACCGCCTGGCCCGAGGGAGCATCGATCTAGGGTCGGATCATGATGGCAGGGCCATTCGCGGTGATGGACAGAGAAAGAAGAAAAATGGCCGAGGAGGAGTATGGTGGTCGGGTTTTCTGATCCGGAGAGGGAGGAAGGTCGTGCGACCAACCGAACTGACCGGCTCGACGCGGTGGAGCTGTTGGTGGTGTCAAAGGAAGTGGGCGTAAATTGAAAAAGAGGAAGTTGAAAAAGAGGAAGGAGTAAGAGGAAGAGGATGGAGGAGTAAAAGGAAGAAGAAATGTTTTTTTTTTATTTTTTAACTCAGGGGTAAATTTATCATTTCATGTGCCTTCTCGTCGAAAAAAATGCCGATTCCGGCAAGAGGGGAGAAATTGTATAATGAGTTTGTACAGTAGGGGTTTTTTAATCAGTTTGCAAAAAACGGGGGGGCGAGCCTTAAATATGCCAAACTACAGGGGGCCAGATGTAATTTACCCATAGATTTATTTATTAATTATATTTATGTTTTGGATTATCATTAGGAGTTTGATTTTTAGTAGGATATTAGTTAATAGGTTTCTTATAAATAGAACTTCTAGTATATTGTTTTGGTTGGTTGATTGATTTGATAAATAAAAATATTTATTTGAGTTGGTTAAACTCTGGTCGCTTTCCGAGTATTCTTAGAATCAACGGGATTTGACGTATCGATTGGTGTTCTTGTCCCTTTCGCTGCATCAGTGATGGAGATAAGGATGAAGATAGAGTATTAGTTATCTATAGATTTAATTATTAATTATATTTATGTTTTGGATTATCATTAGGAGTTTGATTTTTAGTAGGATATTAGTTAATAGGTTTCTTATAAATAGGACTTCTAGTATATTGTTTTGGTTGGTTGATTAATTTGATAAATAAAAATGTTTGTTAGAGTTTGGTTAAACTCTGGTCGCTTTCCGGGTATTCTTAGAATCAACGGGATTTGACGTATCCGTTGGTGTTCTTGTCCCTTTTGCTGCATCAGTTGGTATCAGTGACCAGTCTACGCTCCTTGAGATACCGTCAAAGAGGGATGTGCAAAAGGAGGTGACCAGCCATGATCATCTAAAGCATCGGATCAACGTATTGTCGGAACAACTAAGCGAGGTTCTCACCTTGCTACGTAACATCATGGTCACTCAGATGGGTACCACACAGCAACCTACCAATGTTGCACAACTATCAACTATCAACAATCTCTCCTATGACGATGAGGTAACTATCGACAATCTGTGGACACTGCTGGCTGAACACGGGCTGCCCGCGACCAAGTGGGACTCCTACCCTGGTGAGGAGGATGAGGTCAATAAAGATGTTGTTCTTGTGAGTCAACATCTCTTAAGTATTGATCATATTAACTTCTTGGGTACACCGATTTATGACTCTTACCCTAGTGAAGAGGATGAAGAGGACGAGGTTGAAAAAGTTATTGCTAGTGAGTTGTTAAATGTGCCTTTACCTCAGGTTATCCATGGTTATGAGATTGACTATGTCGAGCACTTTGATTTTCTCGGCGTTGACAAGTTTGAATATGTGGAAGGTTCTCTTTTGTTAAATTTGTGGAATAGACTCAAGGATGTCGAAAAGGTTGCACGAAGATGTGAGTTCATAATCTTTCATCTGGACACTATTTACGGTTGCCTAGGTTCGAGATATTTATTCTGCTGGAGTGGACGATATCAAGTGTCTCCACGCCGCTCGAAGATGTTCAAGAGTGCATGTACAAAGATCTACAATTGGCCTACATTACCAAATTCGAGGACGAATTTCTCCAACCGAGGGAGAATGATAGAGACGAGGATAAAGATTGTTAGTAATTATCTATAGTTTTATTGTTAGTTTTAGATTATTATTAGTAGTTTTATTTATATTAGAATTCTATCTCTTAGGGTTATTTTAGTTCTTATAAATATGACATCTAGGATATTTTTTTATTCGGTTGATTTGATTAATAAAAATTAGGATTTTTCCTTCAATTTTTGGTTATCCGGTTATTCTTGTGAATTAACGGAACAAGATTCTATCGTTCTTGAACAACATGTCTTTCGCTGCATCATATCTCCTCAAGCCTGAATTCAAATTATAAGATTTGGACTGAAATGAAATTTAGTAATTGAAGTGACTTTTCTTTAAAGTGTTTTCTTTTTCCCTGAGTGGCAACGGATCATCATCACCGTTGCTAATAGAAAAATACGTACTTTTGGAAAAAAAAAATTAACTTTTTAAAATTATTATATAGTTAGATGCACGATTTTTAAAATGAATCGAATTCAAAAAATTTAACCGAATAATCCTTTACTCGCCAGATATAAAATAACTTGCAATAACGATCACATACGACAGTGGCGTTGTATTTTTTGATAAGTACAACAGTGGCCTTGTACCGAGTCAAAGCACATGGAAAGCCAATTCCATAGCGGCAAACGATAACAAGACGAAATAGATCCAAATCAAACTTCACTTTCCAATGAAAGCCACAACCCACATGATCTTGCTCGGGGAAATTGAAAGGTTAAAACCCCATTTCGCGAAAGATGATACTTTTATCCTTCCGATTTCCCTATCCCCCAAAAAAAATCACCTCGATTCCCAATTCACTCCAATATCCAAATAACGTGGTTACCCCCGGCCAACTTGAACTTGTAGTTATATGTTCTTTTACGATGAAATCATCCTAAATTAGTGTTCAATTCAAAATACTAGAATATAATTTGATAACGTAAGACATATGATTTATTTAAAGGGAAAATTAGGTTAAGGCCCCTGTACTTTGAGAATTCAACCGATTTTGTCCCTACTATTTAAAAACTACTCTTTGGATCCCTACTATGTATAATAACCAAACTTTTTAATCCCTAAAAATCAACATAATTTTTTTTATGGTTATTATACCCTTGTTTGAAAACTAACCCAAACCCAAATAAGTCAAACCAAATAAACCAAACCAACCCTAAATCACCGGTCAACTACTAAAGGCAACGGATAAGCAGCAACAATCAATAGAAATCCAAGTTCCCTTCGGATTTGCATTAACGAGTACATTCGGAATATATACAACAGCCAATATGTACATCCCACCACACAATGTTGCGCGAAACGAAACCAATTAACAACCTTCGTCTCCACAACCCAATTCTATGAACATTGTTTACTCCAATTCGTTAATTAGGCGACGGGACCAACCTTACAGGAATCTTCCCCGCTCTCGTCGGCCACCCAATCAACTAAAATCCTAACTGTATTCTTGAACGCGAAATGCATGCAATACAAAAACGCAATCCAATAGATCAACTCGTAGATGAAGGCGAATGCGAATTTCAACGAAGATGACAAAAACCCCAAGGAAGACTCTTCTCCCAGTTCTGCTCCTCGGTCCTGCCAGAGTTCCGTCCCTTTCCACCACCTCCTCCCCAGCTTCCACCAGAGAAGTCGTACTCTTCTCCGAAGTAGAATGGGACATGATCCTCCCCGTCGCCATCGCAGCTCCTCCTGGTGCGGCTCTTCTTGCAGACACTGGCCCTGGTTTAGCTTCACCGGAGGGGGAGCAAGGGCGTCAAAGATCAGTGATTGGAGGAGAGGGGATCGAAGAGGGAGCCGATGGAGTTGGCGATCGGGTGTTCCCGAGGGTGTCATCACTTGCAGAAGCGGCAGTGGCGGATGGCTGACGCTAGAGATCTGACAGGGAGTCTATTTTGGATACGGAGTCTGACGCGACTGCGCGATCCATCGTTTTAGAGAGAGAGATAAAGCGAGAGGCGCAGTGGAGGTTCATGCAAATAGAAGGAAGGGGGTCGTCGTGGCGGTGAAGAAGAGGTGAGGAGGATGCAATTAAAGTGAGAGAGATGGAGGAGGACGGGTTTGGGTTAGTTTATTTGGGTTTGGGTTAGTTTAGGTTAGTTTATTTGGTTTGGTTTATTTGGGTTTGGGTTAGTTTTCAAACAAGGGTATAATAGTCATAAAAAAAGTTATGTTAATTTTTAAGGACTAAAAAGTTCGGTTATTATGCATAATAGTAATCCAAAGAGTAGTTTTTAAACAGTAGGGACAAAATCGGTTGAATTCATCAAAGTACATGGGTCTTAGCCTAATTTTTCCTTTATTTAAATTATCTTATCAATGAGTTGGAACCTATCTTTAGGTGTATTTTTAGTTGTTCTGTTTCAGGCGAACTCTCTCAGATTTATCCATGCCGTGAATTGTAATTTTGTTATAAATGATATTTTTCTTGAAATAATAAAATATACATTTAAAAAAATGCTGTTACCAAAATTGAATTTTTTGGTCAATCCTTATGCATTTTGTGTCCTCTGGATAATTACATTTCAATTTTAATATAATGTGACACTACCTAATAGCTTATTATTGGCCTAATCTTTAGTGGCCGATTGGGCTACATCAAGACAGATGCCTAACTTCCACCGGAACACATGCTATGGGATCTCGCCCCTTGCAAAAAGGGGAACGATATTCTACTGTTGCATCAGTCCCAATCATGCACTAAAAATGTTCTATCCATAAACTCCCAAACCCCAGCAAGAAGAAGGCCCCTCCCTCTATCACTTGGTAAAATTGCAAGATGTGATTTTGGGGTCCCCCAAAAAAATGATGGATTCGAAAGGCTAATAGTATATTATTATGGCAGCCAAGATGCAATTATTCTCCCATAAAGTTTCCTCCTCGGCGAGCTAACCCGAATTCTCTTCACACCACATAAATTCAAGAGAAAACATATGGAGTATATAGAATCATAACAAATTAATTTCAGAATATGACTTCAGGCGTGTAGCTATTTTGATTAAGCTACACCTTATAAATTTTTATAAGTGTACGTCTAGTTTCATTCCTAGAACGTCAAATAAAGTTGTCAGTTAGGTAACTACAGTGTCACAGTTATCACACTACATACGCAGGAGAAACTATCATATTTATTGTGTAACTATTTTCCAGCTTATTTAATACTACACAAAGATAATTATTTCTAAAAAAAATCAATTGCCAGCGTTCTATCAGATTTTACCCACAACGCGGTAAATTAATTTTATCCTTGTTAAAAAGCCTACTTCTTTTTAAGAATCATTTAAAAAAAAAACTGGTATCCGTGTTGAAGTCCTATACTCACGACAACGGAATAATCTTTCTTTCCTGTGTTTATTCAAAATGCAACTTTTGAACGAACATATAGAAGACTTTACTCTTTTTAACAATTTTTTGTTTAGTGTTTTTAAAATATAAGAAAGCAGGATGACTCATGAATTTTTATCCGAGCGCGTTTCATTTCTTGAAGAATCAAATCACTTAATATTAGAGTTTTTGTATGACAATTAGTAAGTAGAGTTTTTTTAATATTGGATTTTAAGATTTACCTCCTAAAAGATTAAAATCAAAATGAACCGAATTTGTGGTTTTGCATGGCATGTCTTAAAGATGAGGACTGTGGCATGTCTTGAGTTTTTTACTAGATCAATACTATAATTTTCAGCATGTCTTCTAAAAAAATATTCAGAAATACATTGAGGTGAAATTGATAGTTGCTTGACTTTACATTTCGTGACTTCAAAATGAAGAGTAGTGCAAGCGCAATAGGAATTTTGGTAAATAATATAAGAAAATATAAAGGCACAATAATTCATTCTAATTGCACAACTTCTTAAGTTCTTTATATCATTGACATTATTAGTCTCTTTCGTTTGGTCAACTAAGCTAGACCAAATTAGTGATAACACTTTTTTTTGTAAAGGATTTTGACCAGATTCAGATAGTACTTCTGAACAACGACTCTCAGTCTCGCGGATTCACATTCTTACCAAGAGTTACTAGAACTAATGTCTGATCACTAGTCCAATGTATGATCTGGGAATAAGAATAAAAAAAAAGATAATTAACCCGTCATAACAAATCATAATAATAAATTTGTGGTCCAATCTGAACAACGAACACGCTTACAAAATAGTATTAAACAATGTTAATCTATAATAATAATAATTTACCCGAAAAATTCAACAGTACCTCTAAAGATACCCATAACAAAATATAATCTCCAAAGTAGAAAGAGGTACACCCTTTTCTCCCCCATCCTCAATTCATCATCATATAATAGCATATACAATTCTCCCTCCCTCCCTCTCTCTCTCTCTCTCTCTCTCTCCCAATGAAAAAGAACTCTTTCCATCCCAAACCCCAGAAAGAGAAAAGAGGGAGCCGAAACAAAAGCAGCTCATAGTTAAAGAGCACCCAACAAAAAACCCACAAAGCCAAACCACCAGAACACAACTATAGTGGCATCCATCGACCGATCGATGAACACGATACGGTGCTGCATCGCTTGCATTCTTCCTTGTGGCGCCCTTGACGTGATCCGTATAGTCCACACCAACGGCCACGTGGAGGAGATCAGCGGCTCCATCATGGCGAGCGAGGTCATGAGGGCCCATCCCAAGCACGTCCTCAAGAAGCCCTCTTCCCCGTCCTCGTACTTCGACGAGAACGGCGTCGTGTCCGTCCCCCGGATCGTCATCGTCCCCCCGGAAGCGGAGCTCCAGCGCGGGAAGATCTACTTCCTCATGCCCCTCCCCCCGTCCGACCACAAGAAAGGTGGAGCAAGGAGGAAGAAGCGAGAGAGTGGACGTAGTCACACGTGGAGTGGAACTAGCAATAGTTGTCGGGATGGCGGCGACGTTGCGGGGGCCGCCGGAATGGTGGTTTCAGACAGGTACTTGACGGAGATATTGTCGGAGAATTGTTCCACGCAGAGGGATAAGAGGAGAGGGAGAGTTGGGGTTTGGAGGCCTCACTTGGAGAGTATATCCGAGACGCCAAATATTATTAACAATGTTTAGCTATAATAATTTGCTGTTTCCAGGATTAATTTTCTTCTGATTTGGAAATTCAAGTTGTTGATCATAATAAATATGTTATTATTAGTTTATTACCGTACGTAAATGATTGGGAAAGGTTTTGGTGTATTATATATACGATGGATTCGTGTTATTTAATCATCATCGTAAAGGGTAAAATCCAATAATTGAGTGTTTATATGTAATTTTGACCTCTTGTTTTGTAATTTGTGTATTATACCACCCCGTATTCGAATAATTGGTGCACGGAATTTGAAGTAAATTAAGGAGGTCAGGGGTGATCAATTGGTGGCTGAGTTTTGTTAGAGATGATCAAGTTGATGATGACATCTTTTGGTTCCTGAAATGCAGAAATCAATGGAAGCAATATGTATATCTTTATAGACTGTATGCAATACTATAGGTGAAGGTAAGTAAATGTTGTGTTCCTGACCTTTCGTTAGTATGGATTACTGAGTGACGAATCTTATTAATTGTATTCATAAATGCAAACCCATTTCCTTTGTTGGCGTTATTTAATTTTTACCCATTTTCAAACAAATTAATTTATCACTTCCTCAAAACTTGAAACACAATTATAACTTTTTTCGTGCTTAACAACTAGTCTCTAAGTTCATGTTAAATATTTTTTTTAGAATTTTTAAAACTTTTACAAAATTAATTAATTTGAATTAGAATTAATTTAATGGTATAAGAAAAACTTAAATACAAGCTAAAAAAAAGCGATTGCATTTGTGGTTATTTTTTTGGAAGGCAGGAAGTTGGTAAGTCATCCACTTCTAAAAAGAATGTAGTGGTTAAAAAAAGGTAATTGTCCGTGACATAACTCCTGCGACACTTCGAGATGCAGGAAGGAACATCTAAAGTTTATTGAGCTGTTCCTGATGCCAATTTCAGACAATCAATGATGGATCTCGATGACTTTTTTTTTTTTGAGGTTGACTGTTTTTATCGTCAGTACATTTTCAGTGGGTCCAAAATTTGTACAAACCATTTTAGTAATGAATTGAATGTCAATTTTATTGTCCGCTTCTTGATAACACTATTTTTATGTGGTGGTTAATTTAGTTGTTGGATTTAAAGAGATTAAGACGATCACTGTAATCAGTACCTTTGTGGAATATGCGACAATATGTATCATTTAAATTGTGACATATATGTCTACCTTGTCCATTCTATACTTAATCAAAATTATTTAGGCCACATATTTTAGAAAATGAATGTCCATCTTATCGAAGTCACTTACTGGCTACTAATAATTAAAAATTATGAATCTAATGACAAGGAAATCAAGCTTAAATTATACCATATATGGAATGATAGAGAGCTATTAGTAATAAGTTAATAGTGTTACACCGTTATAAGAAGATCGATCATGATATATCATTTAAGAAAAAAAGGGGCCCAGTATGAGAGAAAAAATAATCAAAATGTAATTGTATTAATATTTTTGTAGAGCATTTTGTATGTCAGAATTTCGGAAACTGCAGATAGCTTAGAATAATAGTGGCCGAATAAATGTTTGAGTCTATTTGAAGGTCGACAAGCTTTCGTGTCTTCGGCCACCGTGGCCGTTCATGAAAAGCAGCCAATTTTTCGTCCACGAATTCTGGATTCACTGCCAATTAAACTATTTAAACTGTAAGGTCTCGGTCAATATTTGATCAAATCTTAAACCACTTTTTATATTTTTATTCGTTAAAACGGGATTAATAAATTAATTAAATTCTGTGCTAGAGGATAGTGGATGGCTTCCAAAATTAGACCTGAGAAATGTGGGTGATTGAACTCTTGATGAAAAATATGCATTCCATTAGAAATTATATCCTTATATTAACCATATTACGATCTCTAGTTAGATAGTTTTTTAAACAGGTAAAATCTTAAAATAATCGTCAAAATATCAAATAATTAAACTTATCATTTGTTATACCATTTATTATATCTATAGGTAGCTATTTGCACAAGAAACTCCCATAAATCTTAACCTTTGATAAGCTTGGATAAGATGTGGTAGGCTTATCCAAGACATGTTTAAGTTTTCATATGTTCCTTTTTGAGCCAATCTAGTTCTAAGCTATTTTTATAATTACGTTGAAATTTTCTTTTATCTGACCTAGAATCATTAAGTAGAGCATTTATACATGTTATAAATTAATAAACATGTCCAAAAAAATTACTAAAGTTAATGCGATGATATTATCACACTATTCACATGAAGGTCTATGGGTCAAAACTTTTGAGTTTTGATCTAACTAACGTATTACGAGATAAAATTGTGCTACTAGACGCCTCACGAGATCAACTATAAATTATTGTAATCTATATATTCAACATAAATCTATAAGAATTTTACCATTTTTATTTGATTGCAGGAGAAATTTACTCTTAATTTGAGGGAAAACAATTTCCTCAATGCAGCATCTGGTTAACATAAGTTCCGTCAGTATAATATTAATTCATATATAGCTGTTATCTACTAAAATGAGTTTTTATTGATTCTATATTTTCTCATGTGAAATGACAATTTAAAATTAAGATTTTAATTTATAATTGGTCAATCTTTTTTTTCTGGGAATAATAATAGCTCAATCTCACTACAATCCAGCGGTTCATAAAGTGCATCAACTTTGAAATACAGAGAACAAACCCCAAACATGAACTTGATGATCTAAGAATCAACTTTCAGATTGCGATTAGAAAGAGGATCAAAGCAACTTTATAGAGGTGGATGGAATGATAGTCGCCCACACCAACTTTCAACCGTGGAATAACTAATAATGGCACTTTGTATTACGAACTAGTGGACAATGTCTAGCCAATTGGTGATGGGGCGAGAGAGAATTTGTTTTATGAATAAATATCATATTTTTTCTTTAAAATAATAAACCAAAGTGTGCTTATAGACATTAATCTTCTAAAATTGATATAAAACATACTTATGTAGCATATGGTAGCGAAGGATTTCCTTTTACGAAAGGTAATGTTATTGGCTGGATATGACCAATAGGCGCATGCTCATGTTGGCCAAGGGAATTATTTTTATTTTTTTTTTGCAAGTTCTTCTCCCTGGAAGTGGGTCCGACGAAAAGTTGGACACAAGTTTTATGTCATTGTGGATGAGAATGCGATGTGCAACACCAAAATAACGCCACCAGCTTGTCGGAGAAGAAATGTTAACGGATATTTGCAATTTGTGATGCATTGTATATTTTTAATTTCTTGTTGACGAATTTGTATATTTGAGAAAGTACTATTTTAAAATATTTATTGAAAAACATTTATTCTAAAATTGATTAATTGACAAAGTTAATTTTTTTAAATGAGTCGGCATTTAATTTTTTTAAATGAGTCGGCATAGAATATTTCATATTAATCAATATAAAAATAAAAAAAATTACTTTAGTGTCATGTACTTTCACACTTGTTAACTTAGTAATTTATGATTTACCTTTTTATTGTGGTTGCCTAAATTGACACTTTTTAGTGATAATTTTTAACCATGGTTAGTTTAGCTTAACTATATGTCTGAGCTATTTCTTTCTCCTGGATGATGCTCAGATGGCAATCTAAAAACTCAACAACCATGATATAAAAATCTCTAACCCTGATTTTTAGATACGATATATTTTTGGTTCAATTTGCTATTTTAGTATGGAAAAATTTTGGATTTAGAATTTTTAGAACATGATTCAAATTATGCTTTTTAGTTTTCCACGATAGAAATATGATGTGGCGGTTATGTGGAAGTGTCATGTATTACAAATTAACCCTGGCTAAAAGGAGCACCAAAAGTATATCACTTTATGAAACATTCGTCACCAAAAGTGTCAATTTAGAAAACTCTATTATCAAACAAGATAAAACTAAAACACAAGATACTAAATAAAAAATGTGAATTTATAAGGTATTGAAATGAACTTGTCCCAAAAAATTATGTACATGATTTAATTGGTCATGCTCAATTTATCTGAGAAAACAAGCCGAAGACACGACGATTAATTTATTTCAGAAGTGCAAGCAGAAGAAAACATAGTGCCATAACTGCCCTGCATTATCTTTTTCAACCCTCTTGTTTGCCGACAAATTATAGGCCGCTGCTGGACGAATCCACGTCTGCGATTGAACCATCCAGCTAATAATTTTGTTTTGATAAAAGATAAATTTCCTAAATCTATTGATCAAGGCAAACAAGTTCAACAAGAATCTATGTAAGTTATAAAAGATAAATTTATTTTAGAAAATTGTTAGTTCAAGTATTATAAATTTAAAAACATTATTGAAATTTATTTTAAAAAGTTATGGTTCAAATTTTAAGAAAAAAAAAATCAGTGGTAGAAAAGTTCTTAAATAAGGTATCTTTTCAACACATTTCTTAACAAAAATTTTTTTTTGTTGTTTCTCGTGTTGGGATGGTAAATATTTTTTAGACCATAGAGTGTGAATCAAAGCCATGTTGGAATTGAAGATTTAAAATATTGATGCAAATTCTTCCCATATGAATTAGATATGTTCATATCTGAAAGAAGTTTATATTTACATAGAAAAGAGGTTGTCAAAATCGACACGACGATATTTATTTCATTCGAGATTGGGTCTCTCTAACAGATGTTCTGCCTATGCCTTTCGGCGGTATTCCATTTGATTTGCCTGCTATAGTTGAGATCTTTGAAGATGATTTTATACTAGAATTCGGTGGAGGAAATTTAGGGCATTTTTTAGAGTAGTAAAATTATTTGTAAGGCTGGAAAATAGAATAAAGACAATACTCGAATAAAATTAGAGAATATATAAGCTACAGATGGTCACTATAGGTTTCGGAAATGTAGTAAACGTGAACAATTTCGTCAACCAAAAGCAGAGGCGGGTTATTCAAACATATAATATGGCTCCATTTGCACACCGGTGACATGCTACTAATGTTTAGATTAAGTACGATCTCATGTCCACTGAGCCAAATTATTATTTGTATAGTTACTTCATTTATCTCGTTTTACAATGTAAAAGTGATTGGTTCCGATGTGTGTGTGTGTGTGAATATGCTTAGTAAAAAATATCGGTGAAAGTGTATCATGTGGTTTAACATACTTTTCCCCAAAATTTTGTGTTTCAGAACATATAAAAAGTTAGCGAAAATTTTTAAATTTGAAATTTTAGCGGCGTTACTTAATTGGTACATTATATTTCAGTCTACTATTTGTATGTTAGTCAAATATTTGGTTCTATTTAGAAAAATTATTATCCTAATATTTTTTTTATTCATGAGTCTTCAACTCTCTTTAAATATAATTTTTTACCACTTGAAATACAAGACTAGTTCAAAAAGCGAACAAGTATGATGTAAATGTGAAGCACAAGTTTCTTATGCATCCTGTCTTCTATCATGGGTTCGAGCGGTTAATTTGGGAAAATCTTGCTAAATATCTAAATAACCAAGATATAATTATTTCATTGGAATCAGCTGTTTTTTATTGCATCAATTAAAGTTTTGTCCCGGTAGGTACCTCTAAGATTTGTTTTACTTTGATGTGTAAGGTTCCGGTGGATGTGGCCTACTATTTGGACATTTGTTTATTTTTTTCATAAATGAAGCTACATTGCTTCAATAAATTTTTTAAACCAAATAATTTAATAAGCACCATTCTTCTAAAAATGTACTATCGATATACTCATATTATTATTGCATCGTATGCAAAATGATAGAAGTTATACATACAATACTTGCTATGTGAGCTCTATTTAAGAGGCGTATCGAATTTCTAAGATTTGCACAAACAATGCTATCGAGAATACATTTTTCTTGCACGTATTTTTTTCAATATTTTTGCGGTGGCAAAATTTTTAACAAGTCGACGGTTGGAATTCCTATGCAACAATACTGAAAAATTCCACACTTAAGTCGTATACAAATTTGTTATTAATTAAGTCAATTTACCTACTATACTTTCCAATGGAAGGCCATTCTTTTTTTTTTCTGAAGCGTTGATCCCTCTAATGTACTTTAAGGTGACACCGCGATTCATCTTGTGCAATAAACTTTATTTTTTGGAGATATATACATCACTTATTTATAATGAAATGATACTAAATTGAATTTGATCAAAATGGTATAGAAAACTCTTTCTTCCAATATTCAAGTCAAAACATATGCATTAATTAGTTGTAGACATGACAGCTAAAACCGATCGTTTATTAAAAAAATCTCAATCTCTCTTTTACGATCTATAAAAACGACCAACATGAGAATCTACAACGATAGAAGGTAAATGCAAATTGTTATTATTTTAAGCGGCGGTGCATATTATAATTTGAAAAGCCCGTATTCCTTTTGATTCGATGCGAATTGGTAATGGGTCCTTGTCTTCCTCCTTTTCCTTGCGCATACGCATAGAGATTATTACATCAACCAACTTCTATTGCCAACCCACTTAATTTATAGGTGTCAATCTTGTTGTGTTCGAAAAATCTTAAAACAACCTATCCTTGCCCACCTCAAATAAATTAACAGATGTGTGTCTTTATAAACATCATTCTTGGCTATCATACTTTCTTTGCTTGGGAGGGAAAAGAACCTCAAAGGTGTATAAAACTTCAAAATTTAGTTTAATTACTTAAATTAAAAAAAATATCCAAAAATTGAATTATTTATAAATAATGATAAATATTACAATTAAATAGTTCTTTATATTTTACCAAAAGTGCAATTCTCGTTTAACAAATTCAAAATTTTTACTGATACGATGCATCCGTAGGTTATCAAATTAGGCAAGAAATAGCCAAGTATCTAGGAGCATATGTATTATTTGTTTGATTTACAAGTGGCGCGATTGACCCTCTGGACAAACATATTGATTAATAAAGTTTGTCGTTAAGTACCAACCATCGAGTGAAGCCAACTTAACTGATTATATGTTTACTGTGTAGAGACTCACTTCCATGCTATTTCCCAGATGGCCGCCGCTTATTAGAAGGACTTCATCGGAAAAGTACGACGAAATATATCATTTAATGGAACAGAGGTTTTAGACTGATTATTTTGTTTAAATTGTCTATATTCCATTTGCCAATAAGGTCCTCTTGATAAGCTTTCACTTGTAGACCACTCTGTGTGGTCAGAACGGAGTGTCATCCAAGACAGCTCAAAGTTTAGAAGTTAAATGGCTTAGGTCACCAATTTGTTGGTGAAATTCGGAGGATGATGATTGTGATGGTCAGAAGTTCTTTTTGGCAAAGCCCATTGCAAAAGATGAGGGAACAAAATTAGCCATTCTGATTTGGTCTCCTGCGCTAAGAAGCTTAGAGGAACATCTCGGATTAGAGAGACTTACGGTAACAAATAAAGCCATTTTGTTCAAGTGGACATAACTCTTTCTTAACAAAAAGTTTTATTCTCTTGTGGATTTGTCAATTTGAACATTGGAATTGGGTAATATTATCCCGTAATTTCAGCCATTTTGATAAAGTACACATAACTCTTTCTTAACAAAAAGTTTTAATTAATATATATATATATATTAATTAAAGGGACTATTAAATAAAAAAAATTATGTTCACTTAATCGAACATTTCATAACCAAAATAAGCTTAACCACGGACACTAGAGTAGATTTTCACCAAACAAAAAAAATGCATTGTAGGTTAGGACTTTCGAGGGTGTTCATAACTTCAGGCTGAGCTCCACTCTCTCCTCGCAGAAAGAAACAAAGGCACTTGGGTGGACATCTACAAATTCGCTACAGAGGAGAGAAATCTCTAGTCAATGTAAAATACCGAGTAGTTGTTGCCTAATCTATTGTATGCACATTGGAAGAACTTATTTAAGGATGTTAATACTTAATTGCATATAAAAATGTGTTATTTGGAATTTCAGAAAGAATACTAGAGTTGTGAAAATTACGTAAAATGTATTATGCGTCTAGCGGAGTTTTTATCCAAATTGTTAAGACCATTGCGTGTAGCATAAGAAAATAGGATCTTGCTAGCCCTATTAGCTCATAGGAGCTGATCGAGTCTACTTACCAAATAGATTATAAGTACTAATTATGAGTGAAACAGCAACTTTGCATCCCTAGTCAACCCTACCAAAAGCCATACTCTTTCATCTCACTGTGATCTTAAGTAAATCTAAAAGCTACTTAACAAAAGAAAAGTAAATCTAAAAGCTAATTTGAAGGCTAACTGTTGCATAATAGTTCGTCCGTGCGACGCTCGGGCTCTCGCTAGCAATGTGAAAACAGGAACAACGGAAATCAAACATCAACAGCATACTAAAGAATCAACGGGAGACAACTACGAAGCAAGCAAACACCGAGAGTTTCAACCCGAAACATAAACTATGTGGCCAAATTACCAACATCCGAACAGGAGATCGATTGAAATATAGCATGCCTGAGGAACAAATGTTAAAACGAATGCGATATTCTGCAAAATCTAAGTACATTCTATAAGAACAACACAGGTATAGTGTTTTAGAGTTTGCTCATAATCATTATCTTGAAATGATCAGACCAACCTTCCAGAAACTCAGTTGACCTATGGGATTATTCAAGGCAGATTAGTGCAAGTTATAACTCTTAAACAGAAGCTTCAAAACAGATACCAACTAACGAGCACCAACATATTCGAGCCTCGGAGGATCGCTGATCCACGCGACTGACCGAAGCTCTCATAAGCCTTACTCTAAAAGCAAGTTAACTTTGCTCGACTAAGAAACAGGACACGCAAAATACACAGAGGTTATCTAATCTCCACTGAGTTGAAAGTATATCAAGCATTGCTGCAGAAGCTCAAATCAATACAACACATGAGAATAAGAAGCAGCACACAACATAAATAGCCAGTACCGTATCATAACATAGCACCTTAGCACCCTAAACCCAGTTACCATCACCTAAAGAAAACCAATAACGGGATACCACCTAAATCAGAAACAGTCCGCGAACATATTGTCTCACCAAATCAAATTAATTCGGCGGATGTCAATAACCCCCACCTAAACCTGCCTACAACAGAGACCACAAACTTGATCTGTTTTCTTTACACACACATAATACCCTTAGAATTGAGTCATTAATAGTCCCTCTCACCATTGACAGCGGTGGCGGATCGTTGATGGTGCTGCTGCTGGATCATCTTCCCGGCCGCTCCCCCGCCGCCTTTCTTGATCTTCTCGAGCTGGATCTGTGTTTCGGTGAAGATTCTCATCCGCTCCATCTCCAAATCCTTGGAGAACTTCATCCTCTGCTTCTCCAAATCCACCATCTGCTTCAGCTTCTCCCTCTCCACCTTCTCGTATACCTCCCCGAACCGCTCTATCGCCTGAGCCAACCGCCTCACCCCTTCCCCTCCCTCACCACCACCACTGCCACTTCCTCTCTCCACTCGAATCTCCTCCTCCTCGACCTCGACCTCCTCGTCCTCCTCTTCCTCTTCGTCGCTATCGGAATACGCCGCAGCCGCTGCAGCTGCCGCAGCCATCGCCGAATAGTTCCCCCTAAGGAAACCCCCGTCGTGCCCCGGAGCCGGCCTCTTCTGCGGCAGCACGATCGGCGGCGCCGGCAATCTCCTGATCGGCGACGGGGAAACTGACGCCGAGGCCGTCAACTCCGGCGGCTTCTTCGCAGAGAAGCTAGATCCGATCAGTGAGTCCATCCGCTCAAAGAACGGCCACGTAGACGCAACCGCTCCGTCCGAAACCACGCGCGCCTTCTCGGCCTTGTACTTCTTCTTGATCGTGTCGATCCGGTTCTTGCACTGGACGTCCGTACGGTGCGTCTTCTTCGTGTGGCCGTGAAGCGCGTTAACGGCGTCCGCAACGTCCTGCCAGTCCTTCTGCCGGAGATTCCCCCGGTTCAGCTCCATGAACCGGCTCCCCCACGCGTCGACCAGCGTCGACGTGGCCTCCTCGCTCCAGCAGTCCTCGCGGATCGGAAGCGGCCGCGGATTCGACGACGGCGTAACCGCGTCGGTGACGTCTCCCATCTCCGTTACTCAACGACACCTACGGTTAATTAGGTTTTTTGCTCTCTCTCTCTCTCTCTCTCTCTCTCTCTGTCTTTTGGTTCGGTGAGGCGTTTGGTTTTTATGAGGGGGAGAAAGCGTGGGGCGACGGTGCCGACGTAACCGCCTCGGTCAGGTCTCCGTCTCCGTTAGTTGACGATTTCCTTCCGTTAAATAGGTTTTTCCGCTTTCCCTCTCGGTTAGGTTTGGTTCGGTGAGGCGTTGGATTTTATGAGGGTGGATAAGGTTAAATGGGGCATCGGCGCGTCGCCGGACGCACGAGGGGAGAGAGAGAATAATAAAACAAAGAGGAGAGAGATTGGTGGCCGGAATTTGGGCGCGTGAAGATACGTCATCGGGTTGGCGCGTGGGAGAATGAGGTGACTCGAGTCGGCTATTGGCTGCCCGTATCGATATTTTTCCTTTTTCCCGGTTCCGAATAATTCTCCGAAGTCCGAAGGAAGCTTTTAGGTTTGGCTGTTCCGATTGTCTGTTTATTCCTAAACAGAAGACGAGGTAGCATCTGGTTTGCCACACGGGCCCATTGGGCCGAAGGGATACCATTTCTATTGGGCTTGAGCTCTATTCTTGATTATCATTATAATTCTAAATGATGATAAAATTATTATTATATATAAAAACTTATATTTTCTGAGGCTCAATTTTTTTTTATTAAATTAAATAACGATTAGTTATTTAACTAAAATGGTTGGTGAATTGCAGTCTTGCAAAATTAACCTGGACTATTGCATCATCATCAACCAAAACTTAGTCTTGAGTTTATTTTATTTAATTAAACGACATTTAACCATATAAAATGGAAAAATCTAAATTATAATATATAAAAAAAAATTGAACCCAAGAACGCCAAGCCATTTGTGTTCAGACTGAAAAACAATTTATACATTATTTTGGACTATCTCATTTCTTCTACAATTTACGGTGGATCGTTTTAATTACGGCATCAATATAATCTATAAAAATATTTTCAGATTCTTCTCGAATTGTTTAAGATAATATTAAAATAATATATATATATATATATCGTTAATCATATATTTTAAAAACTTTATGTAATTAATTTAGACGGTATATTTAATTTTATGTCACATAATGAATGAAGTTGGAAGGTTCACTCTTAGCTTTGAGAAATTTGAGAAATTTAAGGCTCCATTTTAAGATTATTCTGTGTGGTGTGACAAAGACTTCAATTTTAGATGGGTGAATATGATTTGTGATTAAAAAAAATAAGTGAATTAATTTAGATTAGATGCACTTTGCCTCCTATAGATTTTTGGGTTTAGTGTGAATGAAACACACTAAAATTGTTTCGTTTGAAAAGGCTTCCATCCTATTTTTTCCTTGCTATTGTTAAGTGACGGTTCATAATTTTTTAAATGAAATAATTTTTAAATAATAGGGACCGACCTAATTCAATTTTTTAGGTCCAATATACAAATTCTACATGCATCCTACCATTACCATGCGTCTAGCAAAGACACTAAACCAGATTTTGCGATTCTTATCGGTTCCGAGGAAAATATGCAATACAGTTCTTTGCTGGATGGTTACATTACATCTCAGCTTGACACTTGAAAGAAGCTTCCGCCTCTATAATATAATGGTAGCTGCATACGCTTTACAAACATAAATCATGGATCGTCAACCAATTTTCCTTCCCACAGATTATTCAGAAGTAGACTCCAATATGATACAACTAGTCTCCACTGCAGCCATTTGAAACTTGAAGTAGGAGATCAGGATGCTGAGATTTCGCAGTTTATCCATTTGCTATCTTTCGGTACCCATCATTTTTTATCCTGTCATCCACAAAATGTATTAAAACGTTAGCCACTATGTGTGGTGTTCTTAACCTAAATGGAATACAATCAGGGTACTTGGAAAGGTTGAAAAAAATAGGAAGGAAAGAAATTGTTTAGAAATTGGTTAATTTTTTTTGTCTACATGCACACACACTCAACCTACATTTTCAATCAAATTCATATCATTTTTTTCATCCTTCCAAACAAACCCAAGAGAAACAATATGCATACCCTAACCCTCGTTGATTCTTATGCTACACTTCAGCTGATAATTAAGAACTCGGAAAACAATTATATATGTGCCCCAACCCATTCTACAAACATTGCATACAACATAAATATTCAAGAGAACAAAACAACAATATAGTCCATAGGCTGATATAGTTAATAGGATAAAAAACTCGAGATTTTTTTTGTTAAAACCAAATGGTGCTCAGATATTTAGGAATTTGACTAATATAAATTTGGACAACCAATGAATACCTACTACTTAGCATCTTCAAGACTAAGTTGTTGCATGAAAGTGTATGCTCTACTAAGACTGCAGCTAAGTGAGACCAAAAGATACAGCAATGTAAGCTACCCATTTCAGGTTTTGACTCGTTAGATTGGGATTATTTGGAGGATGTACAAGTGCCAATGGGATTTTGGCTGTAAATGGCGCGGGTGGATCAAGGAATGCATTGCCACTGCGGAAGCTTCTGTCCTTGTCAATGGTGCACAAACATCTCTCTTTGAGCTAAAATGAAGACTTCGTCAAGGTTACTCCCTCTCCCCTTTCCTATTTATACCATGGCGGCTGAAGGTTTGAACATACTTTTGAAGAAGGCTCAGGAGATGGATCTTGTCAGAGGAGTAAGGAAATATTTTTAATGTCCCTATATTTTAAAAATCGATACTCTAGTCCTTCAAATTTGGCAGACCTGGAATATTTCATACATTTGGTAGTGTCATAAAAATATTTCATCTTGCATTTCTTCTCTTTCCATTTCCAAAACTTGAAAATATTTTATCTCCTGTATTTTCATGTTCTTCTTTCTTTTCCAAAGAAAGTAAGATATCAAAACTAATCAAAATTGAAGTGCTAACTTCTAATTCACAGAAAGTAGCCACTACAAAATCCAAACAACGTAAAATAACCTTATAAGTTCCTTTTGTGTGTGGAAAATATTGGATCCATTTAACATTTTCTTTAGTGTCACTAATGTACACTGAACTTACCTTAAAAGCTCCCTTAGGTAAACATGATACACATACTGAAGCACAAAACTACGCAGGCAGTACTACAAAATGGTTAGTAGCTCATGATGTCGTAGAGAAACTAACATCTAATGGGTGAAATTTGAGACATAAGATGTCCAAAAATTGGGATTATTGAAATTTAGGATGATAGAAAGATCCAAACTCTATGGAAAGAACTTAGATTTTATCCAAAGGGTACATGGTCTATTAATCTTGATCAATATGTGATTTATTGATTTTGACTGAATCTAAAACATAATAATGGGAGGGTTTACATTTTGAGATAATATAGTAACCTAAAAATTCATAGTTAAGGTTGCTGATCAAAGTGTAAGCGACGATCAAATCTTGAAAAGGTCAAGGACCTTGGGTTTTATATGTCAAACTCTCTACCCAACCCTAAAAGAACATGGATTTCAAGTTTTCCACGTTCCCTTCCGCTCCTAAAAGAGACAACAAAAAGGTATAAGAACCTAAACAGTTAAAGAAGGGTCAAAAAGGGAGAGAGCTGTACAAAAAATCAAAATAACTTACAACCATGTCAGTGAATTTTACTTGAGAGAGTTGTCTATAGAATATATAGGAATCATATGAAAGAAATGAATAGAGATTTTATTGATGGGATATGAAGTTACCTCCTATAAGGCCTAAACTCAAGTGGGAAATTATAGTACGAAGAAATGGACTTGACACTTTTCAAGGTATCTTCCGGTTCAGACTAAATTACTGTTTCTATGTGTATCCAATACCAAATAAGCTCTCGAAAGTATAGAAATAGGCAGAGAGTATCTTCCTTAATTCATAATGAGTGAAATGCCAATACCGCTTGGAGGTAAAGGGAGGGAACGAGAAATGAGAAATATTGGAAACTTGCAGATAGGAATTGTTGATTCCGTTGATTTTGCGAATATTCAGAAAATATAATATAGTCTTAGTTTGTTAATTTAACGAGATACCAAAATGTAACAAAAATAGAAAAAAATTAATTTCAATTATCAATATTCAACCCATTAAAACAATAGTGGATACGCCCTACTTATAGGAAACTAAAAGAACTTAATACATATAATAATTGACTCTTAATAATTATTAAAATATTATAGACAATTACTAATTTAATAAAATTTCTTGTCTCCGTCATAACCAGTGAAGTCATGAGACGTTAATAAATCCTAATAGCTATAGGATATAACTTTGCAGATTATCTAAGGGCGAAACTTTTGTCATTAGGCCTGATTCAAGTGTCGATGGATTGGTGATGATGATGCGGTAATGTAGACGAAAAAGCGGGTTCAAACATTGGAATATTAAAATTTCAACTAAAAAACATCTTCAAGCTAATTTGCCGTTCCCATAGATGCTAATCATCTGGAAGAAAATTGCTACCTCTTTAATTAACAGGGTAATAGCACCAGAATCCTATGCAAGGGCGTCTCCTAATTTTCCAACTTTTGACAAATCTTTCAATATGACATGTCTAACAAACAAAGCAATGCTGCTAATATCAAGCTTCACTTGGGAAAATAGAGCAGGTTATCATATTCTCCTTTTTAGCCTGGAATGTTACTTAAGCTTACTAAGACAAGTTTGATTATAATTTGTAACTGGGTTGCCAATCTACCAACTAAGTCTAGAATATGCCAAACTGATAGTAAATTGTACCATACAAGAACTCAATCTTATATTTTAGAGCAGTAAAAGCGTAAACATGAATGTTTGAACAGTCACAACAAACAATATCAAGAGATATGGAAAATAGTGTATACACGATATACGTAATTCTGTCGAAAGATCTACATTCCAATGAGACGATTGTTTATAGGTGACAAACCAAACTATGACTTTAAGCCAATCACGCGTATACTAAATTAAGCCTAGGAACTTCTATACCTATTCTCCCAATATATTGTACAATAAAAATAAAGTTCACAACTAATTAGAGTTTAAGACAAATCTTCTTTCATTCTTGCGCAAACTTCTGTAGTGGTATACTTTTTTGAGGGACTGTTGTGGTATACATAGACATTAAATATCATAGAGTTTATAAATTAAAGTTTTACTTAAAAAAAAATAATCATACAAGCACGTTGTCATTTCTTTTGCTCCTACTTATGTTTGCGAAGCATTTCTCCTCCGTCAATGAACAACATGTTTTTTTAAAGTTTGAAAGCACATGTAGCTACTACTATTTCCTTGTTAATCTTATACGTCATATATCTATGACACGAACATGCTACGTAAGGCCATTTCATGGGGAGCACGAAAATCCACGGAGAATCACAAAAGGGCCAAAGGAACAACAGAAAAGCAAGTCAATTAGTGGTTGCATATTTAATTTTGGGAAACCTCATTAACAGTATTCAAGTGATGTCATGAGACAGAGAAAGAGTTTGTGCAAGCGACAGAAAGAGCAATTTCATTGATCAAATCAAGCAACTGTAGCACTTGGTAATGTATCACACTTGGAGAACCATCAAATTTTATTGGGAAAATTTAGCAATCTAGTGAGTGTGAAGCTACCCGGTAGTATAGGTATAAACAAATAAGCAATTATAGCATCAGATGCAAATAGAGAAGTTGGGGGAGGAATTCAGAATCTCTAGGTGCCAATTTATTTGAAGGGAGCTCATCCTCCACTAGATATATAGTCCTAAAGATGTTAGGGTTTTGGACTGAGAGCATAGGGTTATTTCTGTTAAAATAAATTGAATTCTAGCACTTTCAAATAATTAGGGACTTGAATCAAGTTTTTCTCTTTGGTGCAAGCTATAAAGAATTGCAACTTTATAGACATCCCCGTGTTTTTGACTTAGATTGATATACCTAGAAAGATTAGATGCTAGCTATAATCTAATGGATGTTGAGATTAAAGCTATTGAAATTGTTACCAATTGGGCCCGAGTCTAGCACCGGGTTCAAACTCTGGAGGTGTAAAAATTATACTCATCAAACATATGCAATATACATGTAATAATTACCTGTTACAATCCTCTAAGTAGAAGGATTAAGGAATTGGGACCAAGCTCACTGAACAGATGATGGCCTAGGAGCATCATATCTTGCCTTGATCATCACTTCGCTAGTAGTACTCTTCTTCTTCTTTTTCTTCTTGTAAAGAATCCCTCTTGCCTTAGCTTGGCACTCCCTTACTTCACGTAAGTAAACCCTTATAGCTCCGTTCCCGAAAGGGTTGGCCTCCGGTGCCCCTCCGTGCTCCTCATAGGCGGCTCTAAGCCGGCCGATGAGGGCGTCCAGGCTCCCCCAGGCCTGCCTTAGAGGGCAGTTGCAAGGTGCAGGAGGGTCAGGTTGACCGAAAAACACACATCCATTTAGGTGAACTTTGGTCTTCCCAAACTGGTCCAAGTACCTGAGGAAATCAAGCACATGATTGCAATTACACTGGGAGAGTGAGACCGGTGGCCTGTGGTTCCTTAAGTACTGGCCAAACGTGTTCCAGTCCCGACGCTTCTGGGACTCGTACCGGCTCATCGGAGCCGCTACTTGAGGCTGAGCAGGTACCTCATGGGATCCTATGGACCCTTCACCTCCTGAATGATCACGAGCCCTTTCAAGACCTGACATAATTAATTAGGCTAGGAAAGAGAAGGAAGAAGAGAGGACTAAAATGGTGTATAAGATAGTGAAGGTGGGAAATTAAATCACATCTTTGTGGGTCTACAAGAGGGAGACATGAAATGGGCCCTGTGAAGGTGCTTTTGGTTCCTTTTTTTTTCCTTGCTCTATCTTTCAAATTCTTTTAAAATCTTACCTTTCCTTGGATGACTCTATTTGCACTGACTAGTGTTTTAATATTGATTTGTGGGTTGTTTTAATCTATGTCATCTTCAGTACAATCATAAACATGATTTTCATTTCAATTATACGATCATTATGTATAATTATATTTGGGCGAAAATTGGGATTACTCCATTCACAATTTGGTTATGACTTAGTTAACAAATAGTTACGATTTTATATTTTTAAAAATTATGATAAATCTACAAGGTTTGTTTTCTCTGTCCTAGGTCCCATTGAAAGATCAATTATACAAACATTTTCACTTAGAATGGACGAATAACTTGTTACGATCGATCTTAATCTAATGCTTACATTTGTTGCTTATTCGTAGAAGGAACCGGCGAGGTTGTCAAGCGCAAATTATTAGTGGGAAAAAATGGAATTGATGTTGACAATTGACTAGGTGATCAAATCGGAATCTGGAAGCAATTGATTCGCTGAGGTTTAGAGTCCAAGTAGCGCCGCTAGTCTCTATCTCCTTTCACAAATAAAATTATGTATTTCGTGAACTAATAGAAATAGTAAGGCGGTGTCACTATCATTTGAACATAAAATTTTAAACACAAAATTTTAAACGTAGAATTGTGTTAATTCATGTTAAATTTGGTGTGATTAGGGCGAATCCCTTTGCCGTCAGTGTCACTGTTTATGTGCAATTGCTGACGGTCACTTGTTGAATATTTGGAGTGGGTAATATTTTTCTTCGCCACCACGTCCTTTCTCATTTCATCTCTTTTTATCCTTTTCCACGATGTGCATAAGTAGGCATATAAACCAGGTAACATCGAGATATATTTTTTTTATATATTAGATAATATTATACAGAATAATTTATATTTAAATAAAGTGTTTAGGTTGATGTTTCAATGAAAAAATGAGAATTCTGGTTACGCTATAATTACTCTCTTGTAAAGTTGATTTAATTATTTATTGTCAGTAACACTGAGATAGTACACCCAAAAAATATTTGAAGCACAAGACTCGGCGGAGGTTCGGACTTCACACCTTCTAATTGGAAACCATGAAATCATACATAAATTAATTTATATTTGTGTTGTGAATTGTCCCATGTCAATGATTTTTGCTTCCACTTTCTTGTTAAGTTTTATTTTCGAATTTTTTTGGGTTTATATTTTCAAATAATATATTGAGACTAATTTTTTCATATTTTCTCTAAAATATTTTATTATCATTTTAATCTATTTTCGGAATACAAATGCCACTATCTATTTTTACAGAAAAAATACATTATTTTCGGGCGACTGCTTTTAATAGTTTTACGTGAGAGTCAGACCCACGTTATGACCAGGGTTGAACAAGAAAGGTGTTTTTAGCCTAAAAGCAATGAAGAGTCAAGGATTTTTCTTTTCTTCCTTTTAGGATAGTGGAACTTGGGTCGAAAAATCATACCTAGTAATCCCTTTATGTCGCAATTTCAGGTAACGAAGGACCTCTGTACAACTTCAGTATTTCTCGTGATCTTCATTTTTCCCTAGAGCTAGACCTAAATTACATGATATGGGCATCACA